>JBBDGP010004686.1:0-262910 GCA_037952835.1 Lithobates septentrionalis
GTTGAGGATTCTGCTCATTTTCGTTGCTGATCTAAGATAGCCTGCCAAATTTGTTGACTCGGGCATCATGTGCCCCTAATCCTTTCTCCACAAGTTTATTAAGCAAATAAAGTTACAGAACAGAAGTGACTGAAGCCTAATTGTTGCCATTGGAGTATCAGTGTTGGTGGGTGCAGACAGAGAGTGGGTCACCATTGGGAAGGGTAGAAGAACCAGTAAAATTCCAGCAGCCACTAAGGGGGTGAATGCTACACAGCTATCCGGGTTCCATGGCCTGCGTGTGGACAGAAGTCTTCTCAACAATCTTATATCCATGTTGTCTCACGCCAGTAGAGGGTCTCACAACCCTAGAGAGGTAAGTAACCACTCAACAGCCTCTGATCACATTCCAAATAATGTCCCCCAACCTGAGGAAATACTTCCCTCTGACAGATCTCTCCTCTCCCCTCTCCCCTCTTCTTCTCCTGTACTTTGTGGAGAAATCTTGTGTCTCTCTCTGATGGACGGGACAAAAATCTGTTCAGACTTTGGTCAGCATTCCTGTACTAAATGACAGGCAAAGGTATACAGTGGACCTGTCAACAATTTTAGAGAAAGAGAAGAAAGGAAGGAAGAGGATAGAGAAGAAGAAAAGGGGGGAAGGGACAGAGAGGGAGAAGAAAAGAGGAGAGCGCATAGAGAAGAAGAAAGAAGGGGAGATGATAAAGAAAAAGAAGAGAGGATAGAGATGGAGAAGAAAGGAGGGTTAAGGATAGAGAAGGGAGAGGAAAGAGAAGGAAGGGGGGGGGGATAGAGAAGAAGAAAAGAGGAGGGGAGAGGATAGAGATGGAGAAGAGAGGAGGGGAGAGGATAGAGAAGGAGAAGAAAGGAGGGGAGAGGATAGAGGACGAGAAGAAAGGAGGCTTAAGGATAGAGAAGTAGAAGAAAAGAGGAGAGGGTGGAAAAGGAGAAGAGAGGAGGGGAGAGGATAGCGAAGAGAGGAGGGGAGAGGATAGCAAAGAGAGGAGGGGAAAGGATAGAGAAGGAGAAGAGAGGATGGGAGGGGATAGAGAAGGAGAAGAGAGGAGGGGAGAGGATAGAGAAGGAGAATAGAGGAGGGGAGAGGATAGAGAAGGAGAAGAGAGGAGGGGAGAGAATAGAGGACGAGAAGAAAGAGGGGGAGAGGATAGCGAAGAGAGGAGGGGAGAGGATAGCGAAGAGAGGAGGGGAGAGGATAGCGAAGAGAGCAGGGGAGAGGATAGCGAAGAGAGCAGGGGAGAGGATAGAGAAGAGAGCAGTGGAGAGGATAGAGAAGAGAGCAGTGGAGAGGATAGAGAAGAAGAAGAGAGGAGGGAGAGGATAGAGAAGGAGAAGAGGGGAGGGGTGAGGATAGAGAAGGAGAAGGAGGGAGAGAAGGAGAAGAGAGGAGGGGAGAGAATATAGAAGGAGAAGAGAGGAGGGGAGAGGATAGAGGACGAGAAGAAAGGGGGGAGAGGATAGCGAAGAGAGGAGGGGAGAGGATAGCGAAGAGAGGAGGGGAGAGGATAGCGAAGAGAGGAGGGGAGAGGATAGCGAAGAGAGGAGGGGAGAGGATAGCGAAGAGAGCAGGGGAGAGGATAGCGAAGAGAGCAGGGAGAGGAGTAGCGAAGAGAGCAGAGGGAGAGGATAAAGAAGAAGGAAGGAAGGGAGAGGATAGAGAAGGAGAAGAGGGGAGGGGAGAGGATAGAGAAGGAGAAGAGAGGAAGGGAGAGGATAGAGAAGGAGAAGAGAGGTGGGGAGAGAATAGAGAAGGAGAAGAGAGGTGGGGAGAGAATATAGAAGGAGAAGAGAGGAGGGGAGAGGATAGAGGATGAGAAAAAAGGGGGGGAGAGGATAGTGAAGAGAGGAGGGGAGAGGATAGAGAAGAGAGGAGTGGAGAGGATAGAGAAGAAGAAGAGAGGAGAGGAGAGGATAAAAGAAGAAGAAGAGAGGAGGGGAGAGGATAGAGAAGGAGAAGATAGAAAGGGAGAGGATAAAGAAGGAGAAATGAGGAGGGGAGAGGATACTGAAGAGAGGAGGGGAGAGGATAGAGAAGGAGAAGAGAGGAGAGGATAGAGAAGGAGAGGAGAGGAGAGGATATAGAAGGAGGAGAGGATAGAGAAGGAGAGGAGAGGAGAGGATAGAGAAGGAGAGGAGAGGATATAGAAGGAGAGGAGAGGATAGAGAAGGGAGGAGAGGAGAGGATAGAGAAGATGAGAGGAGAGGACTAGAGAAAGAAGAGAGGAGAGGATAGAGAAGAAGAGAGGAGAGGATAGAGAAGGAGAGGAGAGGAGAGGATAGAGAAGGAGAGGAGAGGAGAGAGAAGGAGAGGAGAGGAGAGGATAGAGAAGAAGAGGGGAGAGGATAGAGAAGAAGAAGAGAGGAGGGGAGAGGATAGAGAAGGAGAGGAGAGGATAGAGGAGAAGGAAGAAGGAGAGAAACATTAGACAAGGAATGTTTTGCTGGGAAGTTTTTATAGCATGCTGGGCCTTGTAGTTCCCCAGCTGTGAATATATAGAGAAGGTTTGCTGCCTCCACCGATGCTCTTCTCCTCCTCGGAGGGGGGTGACAGGTCCTCTTTGTGTTTTGTTACAATCCTTCATCTATAAAATGTGGCGTTTCACATTCCTCATTGGAGAATTTATGATGTGTTTGTGGAGCGGAGCGTGAGATTCAATCCATCATCATATTTTACTGCGCGATTATTTGATCCGCTAAGTGCTGACACGGATTCATAAAAGACGCCTGAGATTTGATAGGTGAAATATCGCCTTTAATTAGCAATTATTCTGTGACGGATCGGGGACGTGACGTTCGTGTGTGGCGGCGGGCGATGGATGGGAATTCATTTCCATCTCTATGCGGTGACAAATGCGGGGCGTGATCGCCGTACGTCTTCTGCCAGAAGTGGCGCCCCATGTGGGGCAGAGAGCGATCTCTCATGACTTTCAGTGCAGAGGATTTGTTTTCTTTCTCTTTACAGAAGAAATTAGAAATATCGATCAGCCGCAGAGATCAATGAGGCCGGATCTGATTATGGGGGAGGAGGGATACTTTATATTGGTCAACCTGCAGACTGTCACTTGTGTTACTGCAGCTCACAGCAGCGGTGCAGCAAGTCTAATGAAATTGAAGAACTACAAGTCCCAGCATTTCCTCCAAGGACACTCCCATAACCCCAGGGACTTGCAAGTAATAAAGTGGTAATCTGCACAGTATCACTTCTCTTGTATGTGGGGTGTAATTCTCGGTATCTGTTCTTTTTCTGTATGTATGGACTCTGCACAGTAGTAGTTCCTATACTCCAGCAGGGGGCAGAGCAATGCATGCTGGGACATAAGAAGGAATTGTGATCTAAACCCCAAGAGCTGGCAATCTACACGTACATTATAGCGCCCTCTGCTGAGTCTGTCACCCGGGGGATGCGGCACCAGATTTATTTTGTGAGATTTTATTGGAATACAGAATGATAGAAATAAATCACACAATCCTCACTCTCCCGCAGACACTTTACAGCGGCGTGCGATGGCGGCTCCCGGGCGCGTACGCCATATTTAATTCCCTGTGATAGGCCCCCCCCCCCGCCAGGCCCGGCCGCCGCTATCTGACTCTTAATCAGCTTGGCACAGCTGGTGACTTCTGAATACGGACATAACAAAGTTCTCTTCTTCTCCGCGGCTCTGCGCCCGCCATCTACGAAAGAAAAAAAAAACCCGCAATCTTCAGCTCCGCCGCGCCGCCTATTTCTCTTCCACGTGAACGCTCCAGCCGACGCACAAGAAGAGGAGGCCGGAGAGCAGCACCAGGGGGGTCCCGGCGGCGGCGAACATGAACGACCATCCGTAATAGACGCGGACGTGAGAGTCCGGCGCGCAGCGCTCAGCGCGCTCCAACAGGATGTACCGCTCCAGGTCAGCGGCAAACTCCTTCCACAGGGCGAAGAGGGCGATCAGGAGCGCCAGCAGGACGCCTGCAACCATAAAACACACACGTATCAGTACGAGGGCCGCCACATTCTACTCTTCACATTTAACCCCTTCAATACTGGGCACTCCCCTCCCCCTTCCTGCACCCCCAATACCGGGCACTCTCCTCCCCCTTCCTGCCCCCCCAATACCGGGCACTCTCCTCCCCTTCCTGCACCCCCAATACCGGGCACTCTCCTCCCCCTTCCTGCCCCCCCAATACTGGGCACTCCCCTCCCCCTTCCTGCACCCCCAATACTGGGCACTCCCCTCCCCCTTCCTGCACCCCCAATACTGGGCACTCCCCTCCCCCTTCCTGCACCCCCAATACTGGGCACTCCCCTTCCTGCCCCCAATACCGGGCCATCTCCTCCCCTTCCTGCCCCCCCAATACTGGGCACTCCCCTCCCCCTTCCTGCACCCCCAATACTGGGCACTCCCCTCCCCCTTCCTGCCCCCAATACCGGGCACTCCCCTCCCCCTTCCTGCCCCCCAATACCGGGCACTCCCCCTCCCCCTTCCTGCCCCCCAATACCGGGCACTCCCCTCCCCCTTCCTGCCCCCCAATACCGGGCACTCTCTTTCCCTTCCTGCCCCCCCATACCGGGCACTCTCCTCCCCCTTCCTGCCCCCCAATACCAGGAAGTCCCCTCCCCCTTCCTGCCTCCCAATATAGGGCACTCTGTCAGTGTGAGGTGAGGAGCGCCGATTACCGTCATCTCTGTGTTTACATGTGAACTGCTGTGATTGGACACCGCCGATCACATGGTTAAACAGCTGCGGCCACAGATCGGGGGCGCGTGAGAACGGTCGTTCTGGGAAGCCGTCATATGACATCCACCCAGAACGAGAGCTGCACCGCCCCCACCGTCATATGACGTCCACCCAGAAGGAGAGCCGAACCGCCCCGCTGTCATATGACGTCCACTCAGAACGAGAGCCGCACCGCCCCGCTGTCATATGACGTCCACCCAGAAGGAGAGCCGCACCGCCCCGCTGTCATATGACGTCCACCCAGAAGGAGAGCCGCACCGCCCCGCTGTCATATGACGTCCACCCAGAAGGAGAGCCGAACCGCCCCTCTGTCATATGATGTCCACTCAGAACGAGAGCCGCACCGCCCCGCTGTCATATGACGTCCACCCAGAATGAGAGCCGCACCGCCCCGCTGTCATATGACGTCCACCCAGAAGGAGAGCCGCACCGCCCCGCTGTCATATGACGTCCACCCAGAAGGAGAGCCGCACCGCCCCGCTGTCATATGACGTCCACCCAGAAGGAGAGCCGCACCGCCCCGCTGTCATATGACGTCCACCCAGAAGGAGAGCCGCACCGCCCCGCTGTCATATGACGTCCACCCAGAAGGAGAGCCGCACCGCCCCGCTGTCATATGACGTCCACCCAGAAGGAGAGCCGCACCGCCCCGCTGTCATATGACGTCCACCCAGAAGGAGAGCCGCACCGCCCCGCTGTCATATGACGTCCACCCAGAAGGAGAGCCGCACCGCCCCGCTGTCATATGACGTCCACCCAGAAGGAGAGCCGCACCGCCCCGCTGTCATATGACGTCCACCCAGAAGGAGAGCCGCACCGCCCCGCTGTCATATGACGTCCACCCAGAAGGAGAGCCGCACCGCCCCGCTGTCATATGACGTCCACCCAGAAGGAGAGCCGCACCGCCCCGCTGTCATATGACGTCCACCCAGAACGAGAGCCGCACCGCCCCGCTGTCATATGACGTCCACCCAGAAGGAGAGCCGCACCGCCCCGCTGTCATATGACGTCCACCCAGAACGAGAGCCGCACCGCCCCGCTGTCATTTGACGGCGGGCGACAAGTGGTTAATGTGAGATCTGGGGGGGTCAAAAAGAGCTCAGATCTCACATTTACACTAAAATGCAATAAAAAAAAATTCCCCTTTAGGACCGTTTGACGTCGCTTCCGTCATCCAATGATATGGAGCTGAGTGGGAGGAGCCATCTTTCTCTCACTCGGCTCCAGGTCTGTCAGGGGGAAGGACGCGATCGTGTCCGCCCCTCCCAGGGGCTCTGATAAGCGGCGGAGACGACCGGAGCGTGGCGGGGGGGGGGGGGTCACCTCACCCACCCCCAATGAAAGTGACCTTGCAGCGATTGTGCCGCAGAGACCACTTTTACCTTAAAGAGGAGCGCCTGCCCTTGCTGAAAACACCGGGGATTTGGCCGCTAGCTGTTGCCATAACAACGTATTTAGAGTCAAAGAACCAACGTACAGCTATGGTGGTTTGCAGCAAGTGGTTAATCATCACCGGGGTTTGGAGGACTCTGTGATGAGTTTTTACATCCGCACATCTGCTACGGCCATTTCCATGTATTAGTATTCCGATGTAAGGGGGGGACCCTGATGTAAGGGGGATGCTGATGGGGACCCTGATGTAAGGGGGGACTCTGATGGGGACCCTGATGTAAGGGGGGACTCTGATGGGGAACCTGATGTAAGGGGGGACTCTGATGGGGACCCTGAGGTAAGGAGGGACTCTGATGGGGACCCTGAGGTAAGGAGGGACTCTGATGGGGACCCTGAGGTAAGGAGGGACTCTGATGGGGATCCTGATGTAAGGAGGACGCTGATGGGGACGCTGATGTAAGGGGGCACTCTGATGGGGACCCTGATGTAAGGGGGCAGTCTGATGGGGAACCTGATGTAAAGGGGGACTCTGATGGGGATCCTGAGGTAAGGGGGGACTCTGATGGGGACCCTGAGGTAAGGGGGGACTCTGATGGGGACCCTGAGGTAAGGAGCACTCTGATGGGGACCCTGATGTAAGAGGGGACTCTGATGTAAGGAGGACTCTGATGGGGACCCTGATGTAAGGGGGGACTCTGATGGGGACTCTAATGTAAGGGGGGACTCTGATGGGGACTCTAATGTAAGGGGGGACTCTGATGGGGACCCTGATGTAAGGAGAACGCTGATGGGAACCATGATGTAAGGGGGGACCCTGATGTAAGGGGGGACTCTGATGGGGACTCTAATGTAAGGGGGGACTCTGATGGGGACCCTGATGTAAGGAGAACGCTGATGGGAACCATGATGTAAGGGGGGACTCTGATGTAAGGGGGGGACTCTGATGTAAGGGGGGGACTCTGATGTAAGGGGGGGACTCTGATGTAAGGGGGGGACTCTGATGTAAGGGGGGGACTCTGATGTAAGGGGGGGACTCTGATGTAAGGGGGGACTCTGATGGGGACTCTGATGTAAGGGGGGACTCTGATGGGGACCCTGATGTAAGGGGGGACTCTGATGGGGACCCTGATGTAAGGGGGGACTCTGATGGGGACCCTGATGTAAGGGGGGACTCTGATGGGGACCCTGATGTAAGGGGGGACTCTGATGGGGACCCTGATGTAAGGGGGGACTCTGATGGGGACCCTGATGTAAGGGGGGACTCTGATGGGGACCCTGATGTAAGGGGGGACTCTGATGGGGACCCTGATGTAAGGGGGGACTCTGATGGGGAACCTGATGTAAGGAGGACTCTGATGGGGACCCTGATGTAAGGGGGCACTCTGATGGGGACCCTGATGTAAGGGGGCACTCTGATGGGGACCCTGATGTAAGGGGGCACTCTGATGGGGACCCTGATGTAAGGGGGCACTCTGATGGGGACCCTGATGTAAGGGGGCACTCTGATGGGGACCCTGATGTAAGGGGGCACTCTGATGGGGACCCTGATGTAAGGGGGCACTCTGATGGGGACCCTGATGTAAGGGGGCACTCTGATGGGGACCCTGATGTAAGGGGGGACTCTGATGGGGACCCTGATGTAAGGGGGGACTCTGATGGGGACTCTAATGTAAGGGGGGACTCTGATGGGGACTCTAATGTAAGGGGGGACTCTGATGGGGACTCTAATGTAAGGGGGGACTCTGATGGGGACTCTAATGTAAGGGGGGACTCTGATGGGGACTCTAATGTAAGGGGGGACTCTGATGGGGACTCTAATGTAAGGGGGGACTCTGATGGGGACTCTAATGTAAGGGGGGACTCTGATGGGGACTCTAATGTAAGGGGGGACTCTGATGGGGACTCTAATGTAAGGGGGGACTCTGATGGGGACTCTAATGTAAGGGGGGACTCTGATGGGGACTCTAATGTAAGGGGGGACTCTGATGGGGACTCTAATGTAAGGGGGGACTCTGATGGGGACTCTAATGTAAGGGGGGACTCTGATGGGGACTCTAATGTAAGGGGGGACTCTGATGGGGACTCTAATGTAAGGGGGGACTCTGATGGGGACTCTAATGTAAGGGGGGACTCTGATGGGGACTCTAATGTAAGGGGGGACTCTGATGGGGACCCTGATGTAAGGAGAACGCTGATGGGGACCCTGATGTAAGGGGGGACTCTGATGTAAGGGGGCACTCTGATGTAAGGGGGCACTCTGATGTAAGGGGGCACTCTGATGTAAGGGGGCACTCTGATGTAAGGGGGCACTCTGATGTAAGGGGGCACTCTGATGGGGACCCTGATGTAAGGAGGACTCTGATGGGGACCCTGATGTAAGGGGGACGCTGATGGGGACCCTGATGTAAGGAGGACTCTGATGGGGACCCTGATGTAAGGAGGATTCTGGTGTGGACCGTGATGTAAGGGGGGACTCTGATGGGGAACCTGATGTAAGGAGAACTCTGATGGGGACTCTGATGTAAGGGGGGACTCTGATGGGGACTCTAATGTAAGGGGGGACTCTGATGGGGACCCTGATGTAAGGAGAACGCTGATGGGAACCATGATGTAAGGGGGGGACTCTGATGTAAGGGGGGGACTCTGATGTAAGGGGGGGACTCTGATGTAAGGGGGGGACTCTGATGTAAGGGGGGGACTCTGATGTAAGGGGGGGACTCTGATGTAAGGGGGGGACTCTGATGTAAGGGGGGGACTCTGATGTAAGGGGGGGACTCTGATGTAAGGGGGGGACTCTGATGTAAGGGGGGGACTCTGATGTAAGGGGGGGACTCTGATGTAAGGGGGGGACTCTGATGTAAGGGGGGACTCTGATGTAAGGGGGGACTCTGATGTAAGGGGGGACTCTGATGGGGACCCTGATGGAGATTTTTTTGTAATATATTCAATGTGGTCGTCATACTGACCCCCGGAGTCCCCAAATCTATTATAATACATAGAAATAGCCACAGCAGGTGTGCGGATGTAAAAACTCAGCACAGAGCTCCTCCCCCTGGAGTGATTGACCTATCAGAATCCTCTAGGTGGGTCATCCCTCCGACATCCACCAATCGCTGACAGTTCAGTTCTGGGTGGAGTCAGTGCGAGATGGAGACGATTCATTGTAATTATTATACATTTCCCAAAATGTAAATCTAAAGTTTAAACTGTTTATTTTGTTTCATTTTTTTTTTGTGTGGGGGTTTTCCTTCACTTCCTGCCGTAGAGGCACAACAGGAAGTGAGGGGACATTCCCCAGAACAGGTGTCCCCACTGGAAGATTTCCCCTCTCTTCCTGTTTCCGGTGACAACTGTTACATTTCGGGATTTCCCCCCAATAGATACATTTCACTCGGTATTAAAACTCCCGAATCTGAACAATGACCCCCACCCCCACCCCCACCCCCGCACAGCTGTCCTCTTACCAGAAGTGATGAAGAATCCTCCTCCTACTTTATAGAGTTGGGCGGCGGCGAAGGGCACAGCGCACACCAGCAGGAGCCCGCCCACCAGGCTGGCGGCCACAGCGAGGACGATGAACGCCGTCCAGAAGCCTCTGTACACTGCCAACCAGAAGGAGAAGATTTCATTGTCTTATTTTTTATGCAAACTTTATTAAAATGTTACAAAGTGACATTTCGTTAAGTTCAATTGGCCGCAATGCGTTGTGTGAACGGGCCCTTAATTTGTCATAAATATACACTCACCAGCCACCAGACCTTGCTAGTAGCTTGCTGTACACTCACTACTTTACATTGTAGCAAAGCGTCATTTCTTCAGTGTTGTCACATGAAAAGAGTTACAAAAATATGAGGGGTGTACTTACTTTTGTGAGATACTGTGTATAGGCTTCCTATAAGTAATGGCAGTAGAGTTCCACGTGGCAGATCTGTTATTCTTCGCTAGCTAGTTGGAGCTCGTTAACTGTAATCCGTTTGGTGGCAGAAGAAACCAAAGATTCCAAGTGGTGAAGGCCTAAGGCTGAGGTTCTCATCTCCTGTCCTCGGGACCCACCAACAGGCCAGGTGTGCAAGAGAACTGAAATCCATCACAGGCGATCTCACTTGCTGCTCAGTGATTGCCAGATTCTGAATCTCCCCCCCCCCCAAGGTAATACATAAAACCTGGCCTGTTAGTGGGTCCTAAAGAACAGGAATTGAGAACCACTGGCCTAAGGCATCTGAGCCTAGTCTTGCAGCAATGCAGTAAAGTGTTCTTGGGTGGGGACGGTGTTCTGTAATGGTGGTAGTGACTAGATAAAGATTGAGGGGCTTGCTCCCTCGCCAACGACCCAAATCGATCCGAGGTCTTCTAGACGGGAACACGAGTGGCAACGGATCCTCTGTCTCTGCCTTCTGTAGTGACTTTCTCCACACGTCCGCACCGATGGGTCGGCGCTGTAAATGATGCTGGTGACAGGATGCCCCCACAGCGGGTAGCAGGACTAGGCCTCTCAGGCCTCGTGGTGGAAGTAATGTTCCCCGTGGTAGGCCTTGACCTCTCTCGCTCTGTCACACAGAGAGGTCCGTCTTGCGTCGGGCCCAGGAGGAAGAGAACGTGCGCCGGCTTCTAAAGCTCCTTCTATCGTCCCTCCCAGCAACCTTCAGGCCACTGCAAGGGTCCCTGGGATTTGTAGTCTTTAGGGTACTTGGATGCATAGCAGTAGATTCAAAGAGGACTTTCTGCCCCATAACTCACTCCATTGGCCCACAGGTATGAGGTCACTGGCGGCACGAATAATCACGGGGACAAACAATCTTTAGAACACTGGAAGGTTCTATTGATCAATGTTGGTGATCCTGTGCCAATTGTAGCCTCAGTTTCCTGTCCTTAGCTGGCAGGAGTGGCACCCGGTGTGGTCTTCTGCTGCTGTAGCCCATCTGCTTCAAGGTTGGATGTGTTGTGTGTTCGGAGATGGTATTCTGCATACCTTGGGTGAAACGAGAGGTTATTTGAGTTACTGTCGCCTTTCTATCATCTGGAACCAGTCTGCTCATTCTCGTCTGACCTCAACAAGGCATTTTCCTCCACACAACCGCCGCTCACTGGATATTTTCTCTTTTTCCCTCACCATTCTCCAAGAGATGCTCAGAAATACTCAGACCATCCCCGTCTGGCACCAACAACCATGCCACGTCACTTCAATCCCCTTTTTTCCCCCATTCTGATGCTCTGGTTTGAAGTTCAGCAAGTCGTCCTCACCACGTCTAGATGTCTAAATGCATTGAGTTGCTGCCGTGCGATTGGCTGATTAGCAATTTGTGTTGCCAAGCAACTGAAGAGTGGTACCTAATAAAGTGGCCGGTGAGTGTATATGTAGCCCCATTGTCCTAAACAAAAGCTAAAAAATAATGAACATCCGACTGGACCATAGAGGTTGCCAACAACCCTCAAGTACAATATAAAGAGGGTACCCCAAATGAGTGGGACTTTAACGGCAACAGCAAAAAAAAAAAAAAGAACAATTAAAAAGATTTATTGAAATTCAAACTATACAATATACTATATAGGTTCAAAAAGAGCACAGTATACATAATACAAAAACCACTAAAAACAATGGTTTCGATGGTAGTCATACATATGGGTTGTCCAGATGGCCCGACGCGTTTCGGGACTGTAAAGGCGTCCCTTCATGATAATTAGAACTTTTCCACAATATCTTTATGGGATAGAATGCAATGCAGCAGTCCTGAATGCCAAAAATCGCCGTCCCACTCGCCAACCATTCAAAGCAGTAACATCCGAAATAATTTCCCATCAAGCACCGCTGATCACTCAGTCCTCAGAGCTCCCTGAGTGGAGAACTGGTGACTGTCGGTCACCGGCTCTCTACTCTGCCCCGCCCCCAGCTCACTGGAGTGTTGGGGGGTGTAGGGAGCATCCGGCTCAGGCTCTCAGTGGCTCGCTGAGAGGCTGTGCCAGGTCTCTCGGCAGTGGCAGAGCTACTGCCATAGCCACCCACGTGGGCGCTATGGGGCCCGCAGCCCAGTGGGGCCCGGTAAGTCGGAGTGCAAGTGACTGCGGCGCGGTGGCTGAGCTGCTGAGCTGCCCGTCCACTCGGCGCTCGTACAGTCACACTGGCTGCGCGAGCGGACGCAGCTGGGCGGCTCGATGGGCAGGTAAGAGAGCGGACAGGAAGCTGCCAGCTGGGAGGCTCGGTGGGTGAACTGGCCAATCAGCTGGTGGCGGAGCAGAGAGATGACATCATCTCTCACTGCCCGGCGCCCGCCCTACATCCCGGCAGTTCCGCCCTCACTCACTGTGCAGGCAGCAGAGAGATGACATCTCTCTGCTGCCTGACTCAGACTAGGACACAGGAAGTGACAATCCCCATTCCCCACCTTAGCAGGAAAGTGACAATCCGCAACTTTTGGCAAGTGACATTCCGCAACTTGTGGCAAGTGACGTTCCGCAACTTGTGGCAAGTGACGTTCCGCAACTTGTGGCAAGTGACGTTCCGCAACTTGTGGCAAGTGACGTTCCGCAACTTGTGGCAAGTGACGTTCCGCAACTTGTGGCAAGTGACGTTCCGCAACTTGTGGCAAGTGACGTTCCGCAACTTGTGGCAAGTGACGTTCCGCAACTTGTGGCAAGTGACGTTCCGCAACTTGTGGCAAGTGACGTTCCGCAACTTGTGGCAAGTGACGTTCCGCAACTTGTGGCAAGTGACGTTCCGCAACTTGTGGCAAGTGACGTTCCGCAACTTGTGGCAAGTGACGTTCCGCAACTTGTGGCAAGTGACGTTCCGCAACTTGTGGCAAGTGACGTTCCGCAACTTGTGGCAAGTGACGTTCCGCAACTTGTGGCAAGTGACTTTCCGCAACTTGTGGCAAGTGACATTCCGCAACTTGTGGCAAGTGACGTGGCAAGTGGGCAATCCGCAACGTGTGGCAGGTGACGTGCAAATGACACGCTCAGGGCTCCCACTGATTCTGCATTATGGTGAGTTGAACTATTTCATTCTCTATAACAGTGTGATAATAGAAATAATGCGCTTCTAATCATCCTGACACCATAACAACCCTGGTGCCGGGATGATTGAAGCATTAACACCAGCCATTTCCCAAATAAATTGCCACCAAAAAACCGTAATTTCTGGCAGTGCCCCTCCTGAGACTAGACTCTGGATCCACCCCTGCGGTGAGGAGGAGGAGGAATGTAAGTTTACTGTTAAGCATCCTCCCGGGCCCCGCGAGTCCAGCCGTGTCCTGACACACGCAGCCGCATACAGCAGGAGGCAGGAGCAGAGTGGGCGGGAGCAGAGTGGGCGGGGCAGAACACTCGAGCGCGCCTGTGAAGGGACATAGTTTTCGGCACTGGATCACTGTTCATCATGGCTCTCTTATTTCTCTCCTATTTGTTTTGTATTTACACAGAAGTTTAATCAGAACAGAAAGTGGTTAGAAGGCTGGAGGTCAGCAATGTGTGTCCTTCAGGGGCTGCATACAGTATACTGCATACTTTATTCTTCTAAATTAATATAAGCTGTTGCCTGGGTACTGTGCCACGTGGGTATGATATTCTGTTGTTCAATGGCATTAGTTCATTTTTTTGTGGGGGGGGGGGGGGCTGTTTGCAGGGGGGGCCCCATACAACATTTTGCTATGGGCCCTGTGATTTCTAGTTACGCCCCTGTCTCTTGGTTGTGGTTATGGGCGGATCCCGCTTCCCATCTGCTGAAAACGGGTCACTCTGCACTCCTGTGATCCACAGGAGAAGTACAGCCAAACGAGCTTTCCCCGTACTTCTCCTTTAACCGTCCTACAAAAAAACTTAAAAAAGACAAAAGTGACGGGCGCCCAATGTTCAGTGTTCTTTCTTTGTTCTCCCATTTTAGCCATGGCCTCTGGGGGGAAATGCTAGCCCGCTCCTGGCTTCTGGAGGTGCTATCCTGCAAATGGGGTGTCAGAAGGGCGCTACATATAATATATAGCCATCCACCCCCCCATTGATCTTTCGAGAACTGCAAACCTCCGTTCCTCCTGGCTTCATGTTGGAAATGAGTAGCAGAGATGCATCAATCGCCCAAAAGAGCGTTATCAGGGTCGGCATAGCAGGCCACAACACTAGGGGCCAACTAATATACCTTCATGTCTTTGGAATGTGGAAGGAAGCCCAGGGAGAACATGCAAACTCCATGTAGATGTTATCCAAGGACCTTCTCAAGGCAAATCGCTGAGCCAATGTGCTGCCCAGACCTTTGAAGTGAAGCCAAGCAGCCCTTCCCTGCCTCTTCATGTAGCAGATCACTCCTATAATTATATATATATATATATATATATATATATATATATATATATATATATATATATATATATATATATATATATATATATATATATATATATATATATATATATATATACAGCTGGTGTGGAACGCCCACATGCCAGCAGAGAGCCGCTGATTCCTCGATAATTCCTGGAGCTCTTGTAAAAGAGCTCTTAGGACTCAAGACTTCTCTTATACCCTTGACCATAAATTATAAGATTTCCCATCTAACATCTGCTATGATACTCAGATGAGGATCGGGATGTTCAGGGCTACTCTGTCTAGGGGTCTATAACTCCCCTGTGGGAAAACCCTCCATCCCAGGGAATTTCCAGCTCCGATCCTCTCCCGTCCTGAAGAGGGAAGGAAGGTGGTAATAGTGTGAGTGATGCAATGGAGGATGGATACATGAGGAGCAATGATGAGATCCGGCATTGGAGGGACAGATGTGACGGCACCCCTCAAAGCCACCCTCTACCATCGGTTCTTGGAGAAACATCTACCCGTCTATGGCAGAATATAGCACCTTCATGGCTGATCACAGAAAGCAATAGAATGGACCTCACTAGAAACAAACTATATACCTTGTAACATCTGTACAGAGAGGAGGAACCTTCCTACAACTACAGTCAAAACACGGGCCCCCCCGTGGCCACAAGAGTGCAACTAAATTACAATAAGTTCCAGCAACAATGGCATTTGAAAAACAATAAAGTATCAATATCACAGATCAGCCCAGACTGCACATACTGCATACACTATATGGAAAAAGGTCGGGGGACTCCTGACCATGACACCTAGACCAGCTGGTTAAACATCCCATTCTAAAACTGTGATCATTGATATTGAATTGTCTCCACCATGGCCATTATTATGGAGTCCCCTCCTCCCCCCATGGCCATCAATATGGAATTGCTCCCCTCCCCCTATGGCCATTAATATGGAGTTGCTTTCCTCGTGGCCATACCATCCTCTATTGTCCTGGGAAGACTTTCCACATGATTTTGGAGTGTTTTGGGGAACTTGTCGCCATTTGTGAGGTCAGGTACTGACGTTGGATGAGAAGACCTGGCTCACCATTGGCATTTCAATTCATCCCAAAGTTGTTTAGTAGGGATGAGGTCAGGGCTCTGTTCAGCAAACCCGAGATCCTTCACAACTGGTCACCCCATGTCTTTATGGAGCTGGTCCTAACTGGTCACACCATGTCTTAATGGAGCTGGTCCAAACTGATTACACCATGTCTTTATGGAGCTGGTCCAAACTGGTCACCCCCATGTCTTTATGGAACTGGTCTAAACTGGTCACCCCCATGTCTTTATGGAACTGGTCTAAACTGGTCACCCCCATGTCTTTATGGAGCTGGTCTAAACTGGTCACCCCCATGTCTTTATGGAGCTAGTCCAAACTGGTCACGCCATGTCTTGATGGAGCTGGTCTACACTGGTCACACCATGTCTTTATGCAACTGGTCCAAACTGGTAACCCCATGTCTTTATGAAGCTGGTCCAAACTGGTCACACTGTGTCTTTATGGAGCTGGTCAAACCATGTCTTTATGGAGCTAGTCCAAACTGGTCACGCCATGTCTTGAATGAGATGGTCTAAACTGATCAAACCATGTCTTTATGGAGCTGTACTTAACTGGTCACCCCATGTCTTTATGTAGCTGGTCCAAACGGGTTATCCCATGTCTTTAAAGAGTTTAAAACATACAAAACAGAGCCTAATGAGCATACCCAGGCTTGCAAACATAACAATAAATAAATTGTCCAATCTCTTTATGGAGCTGGTCCAAACTGGTCACCCCCGGTCTTTATGGAGCTGGTCCAAACTGGTCAAACCATGTCTTTATGAAGCTGGTCTTAAGTGGTCACCCCATGTCTTTATGTAGCTGGTTCTAGCTGGTCACCCCATGTCTTTATGTAGCTGGTTCTAACTGGTCAAGCCATGTATTTATGGAGCTGGTCCAAACTGGTCACCCCCGGTCTTTATGGAGCTGGTCCAAACTGGTCAAACCATGTCTTTATGAAGCTGGTCTTAACTGGTCACCCCATGTCTTTATGTAGCTGGTTCTAGCTGGTCACCCCATGTCTTTATGTAGCTGGTTCTAGCTGGTCACCCCATGTCTTTATGTAGCTGGTTCTAGCTGGTCACCCCATGTCTTTATGTAGCTGGTTCTAGCTGGTCACCCCATGTCTTTATGTAGCTGGTTCTAACTGGTCACCCCATGTCTTTATGTAGCTGGTTCTAACTGGTCAAGCCATGTCTTTATGGAGCTGGTCCAAACTGGTCACCCCCGGTCTTTATGGAGCTGGTCCAAACTGGTCAAACCATGTCTTTATGAAGCTGGTCTTAACTGGTCACCCCATGTCTTTATGTAGCTGGTTCTAGCTGGTCACCCCATGTCTTTATGTAGCTGGTTCTAGCTGGTCACCCCATGTCTTTATGTAGCTGGTTCTAACTGGTCACCCCATGTCTTTATGTAGCTGGTTCTAACTGGTCAAGCCATGTCTTTATGGAGCTGGTCCAAACTGGTCACCCCCGGTCTTTATGGAGCTGGTCCAAACTGGTCAAACCATGTCTTTATGAAGCTGGTCTTAACTGGTCACCCCATGTCTTTATGTAGCTGGTTCTAGCTGGTCACCCCATGTCTTTATGTAGCTGGTTCTAGCTGGTCACCCCATGTCTTTATGTAGCTGGTTCTAACTGGTCACCCCATGTCTTTATGTAGCTGGTTCTAACTGGTCAAGCCATGTCTTTATGGAGCTGGTCCAAACTGGTCACCCCCGGTCTTTATGGAGCTGGTCCAAACTGGTCAAACCATGTCTTTATGAAGCTAGTCTTGACTGGTCACCCCATGTCTTTATGTAGCTGGTTCTAACTGGTCAAGCCATGTCTTTATGGAGCTGGTTCTAACTGGTCAAACCATGTATGTATAGAGCTGGCTTTGTACATAGGTGCCCAGTCATGCTGGAACAGAAAAGGGTCTTCACTACACTGTTACCACAAGGT
The DNA here is from genome assembly GCA_037952835.1 of Lithobates septentrionalis. Classification (NCBI taxonomy): domain Eukaryota; kingdom Metazoa; phylum Chordata; class Amphibia; order Anura; family Ranidae; genus Lithobates; species Lithobates septentrionalis. The sequence goes on from JBBDGP010004686.1 coordinate 17,453, forward strand.
TGGAAGAGCACAATTGTCTACAATGTCTTTGTATGATGGAGGATTACCAGCCCTCTTGACTGGAGACACGTGAACTCCATTACTCGAGGGGGGGTCACATAATATTCGGCATATAGTGTTTTTGGTATCAGCAGAGGACACAGTATAGTATATTTCCAATCTTGGTTTGTGGTCACTTACCTGCAGTGGGGTCATAGGAGGGGTGCGGGACGGGCCCCTGGGCGATGGGCATAGGGAATAGGTAGCCCTCTATGCAGTGTTTGGGGTGTGCCTGGCTGGCTGGAAGAGAACAGATAATAAAGCTGAAATGAATTGATACATGATCCAATACATGACCCTGACTGACCACACCCAGAAAGAGATTTCCTATCCCATGTCAGGTGTCTCTAGAATGGTGGAGTCTGGATACAAACCTGAGGCACAATGATTCAGTTGGACTCTTGGCTATTTATCTGGGGTGTGTATAAAGTACAGAAGATCTACGGCTCTTACTAAAATGCAGGATATTATTTATAATAAATGAGGTGGTGCTGAGATAAAACCAATAACCGAGTAAACGGGTGAGATAAAACCAATAACTGGGGTAAACCACTTCATTCTAAGACTGCCATGCTAACATTGAGTGAGAAGAACAGTGAAGTGCAATCAGGAAAACAGGAAGCCCAGTATACAAATATGGCTGCTCAATATGTGCAAAATTAATTTTAAAACCTATAAGCTTGTTTAAATAATCACTGACATCGATAAGGTTGTTTACACTATGCTCGTCACATCCATGTTATATATCTGAAGAAATTATGGGAAAGCAGCAGAAGTCCCCCTAATGGTATATATTGATGGTAGAGCTTCAATACAGTCTGTTCAGGATCTCTAGAGATGTGGTTTCAGGTAACAAGAAACTAATTGCAAGAAGAAACCAGGCCCAGAGGTCAAAGAGGCCTCTACTTCAGATACCAGACCCAGGGGACAAAGAGGCCTCTACTTCAGCTACCTCCTCCCCAGACACCAGGCCCAGGAAACAAAGAGGTCTCTACTTCAGCCACCTCCTCCACAGACACCAGGCCCAGGGGACAAAGAGGTCTCTACTTCAGCTACCTCCTCCCCAGACACCATGCCCACGGGGCAATGAGGTCTCTACTTTAGCTACCTCCTCCCCAGACACCATGCCCACGGGGCAATGAGGTCTCTACTTTAGCTACCTCCTCCCCAGACACCAGGCCCAGGGGACAAGGAGGCCTCTACTTCAGCTACCTCCTCCCCAGACACCAGGCCCAGGGGACAAGGAGGCCTCTACTTCAGCTACCTCCTCCCCAGACACCAGGCCCAGGGGACAAGGAGGCCTCTACTTCAGCTATCTCCTCCCCCTCCTCCCCAGACACCAAACCCAGGGAACAAAGAGGCCTCTACTTCAGCTACCTCCTCCCCAGACAGCAGGCCCAGGGGACAAGGAGGCCTCTACTTCAGCTATCTCCTCCCCCTCCTCCCCAGACACCAAACCCAGGGAACAAAGAGGCCTCTACTTCAGCTACCTCCTCCCCAGACAGCAGGCCCAGGGGACAAGGAGGCCTCTACTTCAGCTATCTCCTCCCCCTCCTCCCCAGACACCAAACCCAGGGAACAAAGAGGTCTCTACTTCAGCTACCTCCTCCCCAGACACCAGGCCCAGGGGGGCAAAGAGGCCTCTACGGGCAAAGAGGCCTCTACTTCAGCTACCTCCTGCCCAAACACCAAACGCAGGGAACAAAGAGGCCTCTACTTCAGATACCAGACCCAGGGGACAAAGAGGCCTCTACTTCAGCTACCTCCTCCCCAGACACCAGGCCCAGGAAACAAAGAGGTCTCTACTTCAGCCACCTCCTCCACAGACACCAGGCCCAGGGGACAAAGAGGTCTCTACTTCAGCTACCTCCTCCCCAGACACCATGCCCACGGGGCAATGAGGTCTCTACTTTAGCTACCTCCTCCCCAGACACCAGGCCCAGGGGACAAGGAGGCCTCTACTTCAGCTACCTCCTCCCCAGACACCAGGCCCAGGGGACAAGGAGGCCTCTACTTCAGCTACCTCCTCCCCAGACACCAGGCCCAGGGGACAAGGAGGCCTCTACTTCAGCTATCTCCTCCCCCTCCTCCCCAGACACCAAACCCAGGGAACAAAGAGGCCTCTACTTCAGCTACCTCCTCCCCAGACAGCAGGCCCAGGGGACAAGGAGGCCTCTACTTCAGCTATCTCCTCCCCCTCCTCCCCAGACACCAAACCCAGGGAACAAAGAGGCCTCTACTTCAGCTACCTCCTCCCCAGACAGCAGGCCCAGGGGACAAGGAGGCCTCTACTTCAGCTATCTCCTCCCCCTCCTCCCCAGACACCAAACCCAGGGAACAAAGAGGTCTCTACTTCAGCTACCTCCTCCCCAGACACCAGGCCCAGGGGGGCAAAGAGGCCTCTACGGGCAAAGAGGCCTCTACTTCAGCTACCTCCTGCCCAAACACCAAACGCAGGGAACAAAGAGGCCTCTACTTCAGCTACCTCCTCCCAAGACACCAGGACCTCCAACTTAAACAGTAGGCCTAGCAGGCAAAGGATTTTGCAGCACTACATAAAGAGAAGCCTGGAAGGCTAAGGACCATTCTAGAAGGCCTTCTGAATGAAATATTTATCCCCTCCCCTAGCTCAAATCATTCCCAGTGAGATAACTATTCATAACCCATAACATTGTATCTTCTTGGAGAGCATTCCCCAGGAGCAGGCAGAAGTAATCAATGCTCCAGCCTAATGGCAACCCAACTGATGCAGAAAAAATAACAATCAGAGCTCAGGCTGTCTACCCACTAAATCTGGAATGGGGACAATACAATTTATGACATGGTCCCCACACTCCAACTTAAGGCATGGTCCCCACACTCCAGTTTAAGGCATGGTCCCCACACTCCAGTTTAAGGCATGGTCCCCACACTCCAGTTTAAGGCATGGTCCCCACACTCCAGTTTAAGGCATGGTCCCCACACTCCAGTTTAAGGCATGGTCCCCACACTCCAGTTTAAGGCATGGTCCCCACACTCCAGTTTAAGGCATGGTCCCCACACTCCAGTTTAAGGCATGGTCCCCACACTCCAGTTTAAGGCATGGTCCCCACACTCCAGTTTAAGGCATGGTCCCCACACTCCAGTTTAAGGCATGGTCCCCACACTCCAGTTTAAGGCATGGTCCCCACACTCCAGTTTAAGGCATGGTCCCCACACTCCAGTTTAAGGCATGGTCCCCACACTCCAGTTTAAGACATGGTCCCTACACTCCATCTTATGGCATGGTCCCCACACTCCAGCTTAAGCCATGGTCCCTACACTCCATCTTATGGCATGGTCCCTACACTCCATCTTATGGCATGGTCCCTACACTCCATCTTATGGCATGGTCCCTACACTCCATCTTATGGCATGGTCCCTACACTCCATCTTATGGCATGGTCCCTACACTCCATCTTATGGCATGGTCCCTACACTCCATCTTATGGCATGGTCCCTACACTCCATCTTATGGCATGGTCCCTACACTCCATCTTATGGCATGGTCCCTACATACCAGCTTAAGGCATGGTCCTGACATGAGCAACCAGAGGGGGAAATTCGTGGCCTTGGGGTACTACAGGTCAGACACTGATTTCTATTCATGACATGTGGATAATCCCAGAGGAATCCGGCCCCGGATACTTTGTATGGAGTATAATGAGAAATCGGGTGACACATTTATTGACAAGGAACTGAAATAAAATTGAATCTTACTGAACCAGAAGTTCCAGATGGTCTCCTGGAATTCCTCGCCGTTGAACCAACATCTCCAGAAGAATCCCTCATGGTGGAAGTAGAGGGGCGCCGGGCCGAGGTCCATCTGGGTGTCATTCTTCAAAGAAAAGGGAATTGCTTTATATATATGTTAAGGGGAGTACAAAGACATTGAATTTCAAAAGAGCTAACTTCCCTAAACTACAAACCTTGCTAAAAGGCATAAATTGGGCTAAAATCTTAGGAACAAAGAACACGGAGGAGAGATGGGTTTCTTTAAGAATATATTAAATAAGGGCATTAGCCAATGTATCCCATTGGGTAATAAATTTAAAAGAGCGAACAAATGTCCTGGATGGCTTAACTCCAATGTAAAAATGCATATAAAAGCAAAGGAGAAGGCCTTCAAAAAATACAAGGTTGAGGGATCATCATCAGCATTCAGACTTTATAAAGAATGCAACAAGAAATGTAAGGGTGCAATTAGGACGGCTAAGATAGAACATGAACTTCACATAGCGGAGGAGAGCAAAAAAAAATCTCAAGAAATTTTTTAAGTATATAAACAGTAGGGATGAGCTTCATGTTCGAGTCGAACCCATGTTCGACTCGAACATCGGCTGTTCGACCGTCCGTCGAATTGCAAACGATATGGGCCGTTCGCGCCAAATTCGTGTGGCGCGTCACGGCCCATAATTCACTGCGGCATCGCAGTGCATTGCTGGCTGATGATTGGCCAAGCATGCACTATGACCCGCATGCTTGGCCAATCACAGCGCCGTCAGTAGAGAGAGCTGTAATTGGCCAAAGCCAGGGTGGCTTTGGCCAATTATGGCTCAGGGGATTTAGTACACACCCCACACTATATAAGGCCGCCTGCACGGCGGCCCCGTGTAGTGTGTGTTCCGGTGTGCTGAGAGATAGAGAGAGACAGACAGTGTCATTTGATTTGAGTTAGATAGATTAGGCAGAACAGTCAGTCAGTTAGCTGCACTTACAGTGTATTGTGTATATATATGCATCCCTGGTGTTGCATATATATATATATATACACTGTATTCAGTTTAGCTAGATCCGTTCCTGTTATCTTCTATCTAGACTATTTACATTTAGTGCAGTGCGTCCTGCTCACAGTGTTCAGCTAGATCCGTTCCTGTTATCTTCTAGACTATTTACATTTAGTGCAGTGCGTCCTGCTCACAGTGTTCAGCTAGATCCGTTCCTGTTATCTTCTAGACTATTTACATTTAGTGCAGTGCGTCCTGCTCACAGTGTTCAGCTAGATCTGTTCCTGCTATTTACATTTAGTGCAGTGCGTCCTGCTCACAGTGTTCAGCTAGATCCGTTCCTGCTATTTACATTTAGTGCAGTGCGTCCTGCTCACAGTGTTCAGCTAGATCCGTTCCTGCTATTTACATTTAGTGCAGTGCGTCCTGCTCACAGTGTTCAGCTAGATCCGTTCCTGCTATTTACATTTAGTGCAGTGCGTCCTGCTCACAGTGTTCAGCTAGATCCGTTCCTGCTATTTACATTTAGTGCAGTGCGTCCTGCTCACAGTGTTCAGCTAGATCCGTTCCTAAAATCTTCTAGACTATTTACATTTAGTGCAGTGCGTCCTGCTCACAGTGTTCAGCTAGATCCGTTCCTGCTATTTACATTTAGTGCAGTCAGTGCGTCCTGCTCACAGTGTTCAGCTAGATCCGTTCCTGCTATTTACATTTAGTGCAGTGCGTCCTGCTCACAGTGTTCAGCTAGATCCGTTCCTGCTATTTACATTTAGTGCAGTGCGTCCTGCTCACAGTGTTCAGCTAGATCCGTTCCTGTTATCTTCCTACTGACAGGCAGGCTTGTCTGGTTACAGTATATAAAGCTACCTGAAGAAAATTACAGGTGTTCTATCCCAGCTTAGTGCAGCTACAGGCCATTAGTATGTCTGGAAGGCCAAGAAGGAGAGGCAGACAGTCACCAGCCAATAAGAGAGGGCAAGCAGGCTCTGTGTCTAGTGCTGGTCGTGGAGACGGTGCATCCTCATCAGCACGTGGCCATGGGACACGCTTGGCCTTTTTTTCGGCAGCTGGCCGTGTTGAGCCGCAACATGCGGAAGACTTGGTCAAGTGGATGACCAAGCCGTCCTCATCCTCCTCATCCTCTCTCACCCATGCCCAGGGTACTTTGTCTGGCAAAGCAGCGGCCTCTTCCCTCAGCTCAATATCATCAGTGACTCCTTCCCTAGCCCCACCATGTCCTCCTGAGGAGTCCCTCGAACTGTTTGACCACAGTGTTGGGTACATGCTCCAGGAGGATGCCCAGCGTTTGGAAGGCTCTGATGATGATACTGAGCTCGATGAAGGCAGTAACATGAGCACGGACAGAGGGGGTGCCCAAGAAGGACAGCAATCTGGCAGTCATGCTCCCCCTGCTGCAGCATACTGCCAGGTTTGCTCCAGTGATGAGGAGGGAGGGGATGATGAGGTCACTGACTCAACGTGGGTGCCTAATAGGAGAGAGGAGGAGGAGGAGGAGGAGGAGGCGGCACATCACCAACGAGGCAGGATGCCCTCCAGGGGCCAGCCTAAGGGCAGCACATTGACTGCATCACACCCCAAAGCTCCACATGTGCAGGGCGCTGCAGTCTCTGCGCGTTATTCAAAAAGTTCTTTGGTGTGGGCCTTTTTTGAGACGAGTGCATCAGATCGCACCGCTGCTATTTGCAACATATGTCTCAAGCGTATCTCGCGTGGCCAAAACATCTCCCGCTTGGGTACCACATGCTTGACCAGACATATGTTGACCTTCCATGCAGTTCGTTGGCAAGCGTATCTAAAAGACCCACACCAAAGAACAAAGAGGATCTCTCCTTGCTCCTCATCAGCTGAGATTTCCAACCCCACTAGACCTTCAGTCCTCTCTGAGACCTGCAGTGAGAGGAATGAAGGTGTAGAATTAGGTGTGTCACAGCCAAGTACTTGTGGGCAATCTGCTTTTGGTACACCGACGTCAGATTGTACCAGGCAAATTTCCCTGCCCCAGCTGCTGCACCGCCGAAAGAAGTTTGCTCCCAGCCATCCACATGCCCAGCGGTTGAATGCTAGCTTGGCAAAATTGCTAGCACTTCAACTGCTGCCTTTTCAGTTGGTAGACTCTGCCCCCTTCCGTGAGTTTGTGGAATGTGCGGTTCCTCAGTGGCAGGTACCCAAACGCCACTTTTTCTCACGGAAGGCGATTCCGGCTCTCTACCGGCATGTGGAAGGCAATGTCCATGCCTCGCTGGACAGGGCGGTCAGCGGTAAGGTGCATAATACCGCTGACTCATGGTCCAGCAGGCATGGACAGGGACGTTACCTAAGTTTCACGGCGCATTGGGTGACTCTGCTGGCAGCTGGGAAGGATGCAGGACAAGGTGCAGTAGTGTTGGAGGTTGTTCCGCCACCACGCCTCCAAAATGCTGATTGTGACACACCTCTCTCCTCCACCCCCTCCTCTTCTTCTTCCTCCATTGCCTCTTCCTCGGAACCAGCGGTGCTCCGTAGGCGTTCAAGGGGCTACGCAAGTACGCAGGCCAAAAGATGCCATGCGGTGCTTGAGCTGGTGTGCTTGGGGGACAGGAGCCACACTGGGGCAGAGGTTCTGTCAGCTCTGCAGGGGCAGGTTCAGAGGTGGTTGACGCCACGCCAACTTAAGGCAGGAATGGTGGTTTGCGACAATGGCACCAACCTCCTCTCTGCCCTCCGACAGGGACAAATGACCCATGTGCCCTGTTTGGCTCACGTCCTTAACTTGGTGGTGCAGCGGTTCTTGGGCAGGTACCCGGGCTTACAGGATGTCCTGAGGCAGGCCAGGAAAGTCTGTGTGCATTTCCGCTGGTCATATAATGCCAGTGCTCGGCTGACGGACCTCCAAAAGGAGTTTAACCTGCCCAAGAACCGCCTAATCTGTGACATGCCCACCAGGTGGAACTCAACGTTGGCCATGCTGCAGCGGCTGCACACACAGCAGAGGGCCATCAATGAGTACCTGTGCGACTATGGCACCAGGACAGGGTCAGGGGAGCTTGGTTTTTTTTCCCCACGCCAGTGGGCCATGATCAGGGATGCATGCACTGTCCTGTCACCATTCGAGGAGGCCACGAGGATGGTGAGCACTGACAGTGCATGCATCAGTGACACTGTCCCCCTTGTCCACCTGTTGGAGCACACGCTGCGTGGAATAATGGACAGGGCACTTGAGGCAGAACAGAGGCAGGAAGAGGAGGACTTCCTTAGCTCTCAAGGCCCCCTTTATCCAGACAGTGTTCCTGCGTGCCCGCCGATCACACAGGAAGAGGACGAGGAGGAGGAGGAGGAGGAGGAAGATTGTGTCAGTATGGAGGTGGAGCCTGGCACTCAGCATCAGCAGCAGTCTTTAAGGGATCAGTCCCAAGGAACACATGGACTTGTACGTGGCTGGGAGGAGGTGGCTGCGGACGTTGTTGTCCTTAGTGACCCAGAGGACTCCGGACCGAATGCCTCAGCAAACCTACGCTGCATGGCCTCCCTGATCCTGCAAAGCCTGCGTAAGGATCCTCGTATTCGTGGTATCAAGGAGAAGGACCAATACTGGCTGGCAACCCTCCTTGATCCACGTTACAAGGGTAAGGTTGCGGACCTTATCCTGCCATCGCAGAGGGAGCAGAGGATGAAAAATCTTCGGGAGGCCTTGCAGAAAGGTCTGTGCAACGCGTTCCCAGAGACTGGGAGGTTACAAACTCCTGTTTCTGGACAACTTGTTGCTGAGGCTTCGGTCAGTCAAAGAAGGAGCGGTGGAGAAGGTGGCCGTCTGACCGATGCGTTCAGACAATTTTTTGGTCCGCAGCCCCAAGGTATGATCGGTTCCAGCAACCATCGCCAGCGTCTGTTTTACATGGTGCAGGAATACCTAGGGGCAAGATCAGACTTGGACACCTTTCCCACCGAAAATCCTCTGGGTTACTGGGTCTTGAGGATGGATCACTGGCCAGAGCTTGCACAGTATGCAATTGAGCTACTGGCCTGTCCTGCATCCAGCGTTCTTTCGGAACGCACATTCAGTGCTGCTGGAGGCGTGGTAACCGATCACAGGGTGCGTCTGTCCACCGTCGATTGGCTGACCTTCATAAAAATGAATCAGTCTTGGATCACCACCAGCTACCAAGCACCTGATGCTGATGTAACCGAATAATTTTTTTTGAAATCTCAGATCCCTTCAAAAGACTGCCTATGCTGATGCTGAGTGACTATCCCTGAGTAATTATCCTCTTCCTCCTCAATCATCACGCTGATAGCTTGTAAGAACATTTTTGGTTCTGGGCGCCACCACCAGTGCCTAAGGCACAATTTTTCAGCCCCTGTTTAACAGGGGCGTGTAATTACAATTTTTGATGTAATACTTTGCAGCAGGGCTCGTTCCTGCGTTCCAACTAGAGTGTCTGTGAGGGGTTGCAGTGTTGTGGCACCAGCACCAGTGCCTAAGGCCCAATTTTTCTGCCCCTGTCTAACAGGGGCGTGTAATTACAATTTTTGAAGCAATACTTTGCAGCAGGGCTCGTTCCTGCGTTCCAACTAGAGTGTCTCTGAGGGGTTGCAGTGTTGTGGCACCAGCACCAGTGCCTAAGGCCTAATTTTTCAGCTCCTGTTCAACAGGGGCATGTAATTACAATTCTTGATCTAATATTTCACAGCAGGGCCCTGTGAGGGCTTACAGTGTTGTGGCCACAGCAACACCTAAGGCCCAAATTTCTGCTGAGTATATAGGGCAGGACCCTACTTTCAAACATCTAACTTACAAACGACTCCTACTTGCAAACGGAAGGAGACAACAGGAAGTGAGATGAAATCTACCCCTAGGAAGGGAAATTCTCTCCTGTAAGAGTTAATATGGGAAAACAATTTCTCCTTTCCACTGATGCTTTCCAATCCTTGTTCCACAAAAAAACCCAAATTTTCAAAAAACATTTTTCATTGGGACAAAAAAGTGAGGTGAAATCTTCTGAAGAGGAGGAAAGACAGCAAAACAAATGTCACAGGGGTGATAACCCTTCCCTATGTTTTCCAAAAAGCTTAGAAAAGATTTTTTGGCTGGAGCTAAACACATTAAAAATGTTCAAAATTACAAAGAGATTCTACTTAACAACAAACCTACAGTCCCTGTCTTGTTTGCACCGCCTGTATACTGCTGTTCAGAGTATATAGGGCCTGGTGGCCCCACACCTTTCCTTATTTTAATTTGGGTGCGGGGTTCCCCTTAATATCCATACAAGACCCAAAGGGCCTGGTAATGGACTGGGGGGTACCCATGCCGTTTGTGTCACTGATTTTCATCCATATTGCCAGGACCCGACATGACATTAAACCCGCAAGCAGTTTTAAATGAGATTTTTTCCTTTAAAAATGACATTTGGTGCAGGGACTGTTCTAAACACAGGAAACACGCGTCACTTTACAGGCATACTATAGACACCCCCCAGGTACGATATTTAAAGGAATATTTCACTTTTTTTTTTTTTTTTACTTTAAGCATCATTAAAATCACTGCTCCCGAAAAAAACGGCCGTTTTTAAAAGTTTTTTTTGCATTGATACATGTCCCCTGGGGTAGGACCCGGGTCCCCAAACCCTTTTTAGGACAATACCATGCAAATTAGCCTTTAAAATGAGCACTTTTGATTTCGAACGTTCGAGTCCCATAGACGTCAATGGGGTTCTAACGTTCGTGCGAACTTTCGGTCCGTTCGCAGGTTCTGGTGCGAACCGAACCGGGGGGTGTTCGGCTCATCCCTAATAAACAGTAAAAAAGGGAGGACAGACCATATTGGCCCCATAAAGAATGAGGAAGGACATCTGGTTACAAAGGATGGGGAGATGGCGAAGGTATTGAATTTTTTTCTTCTCCTCAGTCTTCACGAGTGAATCGGGGGGCTTCAGTAACCAAAACTGCAGTGTTTATCCTCAGGACACAACACAGGAAGCACCTCCATGGTTAACAGAGGACAGAATTAGAATTAGACTTGAGAAACTTAACATTAATAAATCACCGGGACCAGATGGCTTGCATCCGAGGGTACTTAGGGCACTCAGTCAAGTAATGGCATATCCTTGTTTACTGACATATAATCACACACATAGGTTGGACTTGATGGACTTGTGTCATTTTTCATCCTAACCTACTATGTAACTATGTAACGAGTAGGGCGTGAGTTTCTATTGGAGAGATTTTCTTTCACTTCTTGTCCAAAAGACACAACAGGAAGCGAAAAGGAAATCTCTACAAAAGTTGTCACCAGAACTAGCGTCCCCATCGTAAAGATTTTCCTTCTGTTCCTGTTCTGGTGACAACTGGGACATATTGGATTTCCCGTCACTTTCCATCCCAGTGACAGCGGCGACAGGACGATCGCAGAGGGCGATTCCCCCCTCCCCAGCACAGACATCATTAACCACTTGTCGACCACAATTAATCTATAAACGTCGCGGTTTGCAAGTGGTGTACCGGGATCATGGCTGCAGATATCATCATAACCCCGGCATTGTTTTTTCAGCAGGCGGCCAACTTTCTCATTAAAACCGATCCTAGCCGATCATGAGATGCTCGCCGGTGTTTCTCGGGCTTACCCTTTCCGCCGGTTCACACGAGAAACGATCCGACAGTGCGGCTTTCTGGTCACAGAGCAGAGGCAATCAAAGAGTAAACACTCGTTGATCACCTCTATGACCTTGGAGGACCGGAGCGACGGCATGACATCACTTCTGTCCCAGGCTGGGAAAAAAAAAAAAAAATTATATATATATATATATATATATATATATATATATATATATATATATATATATATATATATATATATATATACACTACCGTTCAAAAGTTTGGGGTCACCCAAACAATTTTGTGTTTTCCATGAAAAGTCACACTTATTCACCACCATACGTTGTGAAATGAATAGAAAATAGAGTCAAGACATTGACAAGGTTAGAAATAATGATTTGTATTTGAAATAACATTGTTTTTACATCAAACTTTGCTTTCATCAAAGAATCCTCCTTTTGCAGCAATTACAGCATTGCACACCTTTGGCATTCTAGCTGTTAATTTATTGAGGTAAGCTGGAGAAATTGCACCCCACGCTTCTAGAAGCAGCTCCCACAAGTTGGATTGGTTGGATGGGCACTTCTGGCGTACCATACGGTCAAGCTGCTCCCACAACAGCTCAATGGGGTTCAGATCTGGTGACTGTGCTGGCCACTCCATTACCGATAGAATACCAGCTGCCTGCTTCTGCTGTAAATAGTTCTTGCACAATTTGGAGGTGTGTTTAGGGTCATTGTCCGGTTGTAGGATGAAATTGGCTCCAATCAAGCGCTGTCCACTGGGTATGGCATGGCGTTGCAAAATGGAGTGATAGCCTTCCTTAGCTTTTACCCTGTACAAAGCTCCCACCTTACCAGCACCAAAGCAACCCCAGACCATCACATTACCTCCACCATGCTTAACAGATGGCGTCAGGCATTCTTCCAGCATCTTTTCATTTGTTCTGCGTCTCACAAACGTTCTTCTTTGTGATCCAAACACCTCAAACTTGGATTCATCCGTCCACAACACTTTTTTCCAGTCTTCCTCTGTCCAATGTCTGTGTTCTTTTGCCCATCTTAATCTTTTTCTTTTATTGGCCAGTCTCAGATATGGCTTTTTCTTTGCCACTCTGCCCTGAAGCCCAAAATCCCGCAGCCGCCTCTTCACTGTAGATGTTGACACTGGTGTTTTGCGGGTACTATTTAATGAAGATGCCAGTTGGGGACCTGTGAGGCGTCTGTTTCTCAAACTAGAGACTCTAATGTGCTTATCTTCTTGCTTAGTTGTGCAACGCGGCCTCCCACTTCTTTTTCTACTCTGGTTAGAGCCTGTTTGTGCTGTCCTCTGAAGGGAGTAGTACACACCGTTGTAGGAAATCTTCAATTTCTTTGCAATTTCTCGCATGGAATAGCCTTCATTTCTAAGAACAAGAATAGACTGTCGAGTTTCAGATGAAAGTTCTCTTTTTCTGGCCATTTTGAGCGTTTAATTGACCCCACAAATGTGATGCTCCAGAAACTCAATCTGCTCACAGGAAGGTCAGTTTTGTAGCTTCTGGAAGGAGCTAGACTGTTTTTAGATGTGTGAACATGATTGCACAAGGGTTTGCTAATCATCAATTAGCCTTCTGAGCCAATGAGCAAACACATTGTACCATTAGAACACTGGAGTGATAGTTGCTGGAAATGGGCCTCTATACACCTATGTAGATATTGCACCAAAAACTAGACATTTGCAGTTAGAATAGTCATTTACCACATTAGCAATGTATAGAGTATATTTGTTTAAAGTTAGGACTAGTTTAAAGTTAGCTTCATTTAAAAGTACAGTGCTTTTCCTTCAAAAATAAGGACATTTCAATGTGACCCCAAACTTTTGAACGGTAGTGTATATATATATATATATATATATATATATATATATATATATATATATATATAATTATTTTTATTTATTTTTTTAAAGCTAAAGTTCGAAAATTTTTGCTTTTAAAAAGGTAAAGGAGAGAATTTGGGGTCTTATTGACCCCCCAGATGTCTATATAAAAAGAGGACCTGTCATCCCTTATTTCTATTACAAGGGTATGTTTACATTCTTTGTAATGGGAATAAAAGTGATCAGAAAAAATTAAACAGACGGTGTAAAAATAAAAAGTAAAATAAATAATAATAAAAAACATTAAAAGGACCCCCATCCCTCTGTGCTCAGGTGCAGAATCAAACACATATAGTTGTGCTCATAAGTTTACACACCCTGGCAGAATTTATGATTTCTTGGCCATTTTTCAGAGAATATGAATGATAACACAGAAACTACCCAAATGACCCTGATCAAAAGTTTACATACCCCAGTTCTTAATACCGTGTATTGCCCCCTTTGCCCCCAATGACGGCTTAAAGTCTTTTGTGGTATTTGTGGATGAGGCTCTTTATCTTCTCAGATGGTTCCTCTTGGCACAAAGCCTCCAGTTCCTGTAAATTTTAGGGCTGTCTTGTATGAACGGCACGTTTGAGATCTCCCCAGAGGGGCTCAATGATATTGAGGTCAGGAGACTTAGATGGCCCCTCCAGAACCTTCACTTTATTCTGCTGTAGCCAATGACAGGTGGACTTGGCCTTGTGTTTTGGATCATTGTCATGTTCATGTCCGTCCCATGCGCAGCTTCCTGGCTGATGAATGAAATGTTCCTCCAGTATTTTTTGATAACACACTGCATTCATCTTGCCATCAATTTTGACCAAATTTCCTGTGTCTTTGTAGATCACACATCCCCAAAACATCAGAGATCCACCTCCGTGTTTCACAGTAGGGATGGTGGACCTTTCATCATAGGCCTTGTTGACTCCTCTCCAAATGTAGTGTTTATGGTTGTGGCCAAAAAGCTCAGTTTTGGTCTCATCACTCCAAATGACTTTGTGGCAGAAGGTTTGAGGCTTGTCTCTGTGCTGTTTGGCGTATTGTAAGCGGATACTTTGTGGCATTTACATAGTAATGTCTTTCTTCTGGAGACTCCACCATGCAGCCCATCTTTCTTCAAGTGCCTCCTTATTGGTCATCTTGAAACAGCCAAACCTCATGTTTTCAGAGAGTCCTGTATTTCATCTGAAGTTATTTGTGGGGTTTTCTTTGCACCCCGAACAATTTTCCTGGCAGTTGTGGCTGAAATTTTAGTTGGTCTACCTGACCGTGGTTTGGTTTCACCAGAACCTCTCATTTTCCACTTCTTGATTAGAGTTTGAACACTGCTGATTGGCATTCTCAATTCCTTGGGTATCTTTTTATATCACTTTCCTGTTTTATTCAGTTCAACTACCTTTTCCCGCAGATCCTTTGACAATTCTTTTTGCTTTCCCCATGACTCAGAATCCAGAAACCTCAGTGCAGCACTGGATGAAAGATGCAAGGGTCTGTCAGGAGTCCAGAAACTCATTGACCTTTTATACACACACACTAATTACAAGCAAACAGATCACAGGTGAGGATGGTTACCTTTAATAGCCATTAAAACCCCTTTGTGTCAACTTGTGTGCATGTTATCAGGCCAAAAATAATGTAAACTTTTGATCATTTGGGTAGTTTCTGTTCTGATTATGATATAAAAAGAGTAAACAAAGATGATTGATAATAAATGGCTTCAGCCAAACACTAACCATGAGTGAAAGAAAAGTTTTTGTGTTATCATTCACGTTCTCCCTGAAAAATGGCCAAGAAATCATAAATTCTGCCAGGGTATGTAAACTTATAAGCACAAATGTACGTTAGTCACACACGCATTAGTAAACGGTGTTCGCACCACACATGTGAGGTATCACCGCGATCGTTAGAGCGAGAGCAATAATTCTAGCATTAGACCTCCTCTGTAACTCTAAATTGGTAACCTACAGAGGGGTTTAAACCGTTGCCGATGGAGATTTTTATGTATCGAAGCTTGTCCCTTTATGTCCACTTCAAACCCAAATTGTTCCGGAAGTTCCCCCCAGTTGAAGGTCACCTGATCTGTATCAGATACATTGATTGATATCTTTATATAGATGAGTATGATTATTGGTCTATCTTTGTATATACGGTGCGTTGGGCGATGCATGTCTTATAACGCAGTTGTCACGAATGTGGCCGGCTTCTCTGACATCCACCAAACACAGAAACAGATCTCAGCGGAGGAACATTTTTGGGCCAAAACACACTTTTCTAAAACGCACATTAACCTGCATCACACGGGCAGCAGAGGGGCGCTAAAAACAGGTGAGTAGGGATTGGTTGCAATTATCCTGGAGTACCTCCCACCTGTGTGACGCACATTATATTATATGAGGATCGGAGATGTTAGTCTGACCTCCTACAGAAGACAATGTGAACATCAGACGAGATTCCACGTTCTCGGATCATACTGATGGGGGGGGGGGGGGGGGGTGAGATCAATGACAAATATTGCTCAGCGCGCTGGGCAATTCCCACAGTCTATAACAATGTATTATTTCCAATGAGCTGTGTACACAGACCACACAGGGGAAGTGACATCACTGCAATCTCTGCGGGGAAGTGACGTCACTGCGATCTCTGCGGGGAAGTGACGTCACTGCGATCTCTGCGGGGAAGTGACGTCACTGCGATCTCTGCGGGGAAGTGACGTCACTGCGATCTCTGCGGGGAAGTGACGTCACTGCGATCTCTGCGGGGAAGTGACGTCACTGCGATCTCTGCGGGGAAGTGACGTCACTGCGATCTCTGCGGGGAAGTGACGTCACTGCGATCTCTGCGGGGAAGTGACGTCACTGCGATCTCTGCGGGGAAGTGACGTCACTGCGATCTCTGCGGGGAAGTGACGTCACTGCGATCTCTGCGGGGAAGTGACGTCACTGCGATCTCTGCGGGGAAGTGACGTCACTGCGATCTCTGCGGGGAAGTGACGTCACTGCGATCTCTGCGGGGAAGTGACATCACTGCGATCTCTTCGGGGAAGTGACATCACTGCGATCTCTGAGGGGAAGTGACATCACTGCTATCTCTGAGGGGAAGTGACATCACTGCGATCTCTTCGGGGAAGTGACATCACTGCGATCTCTTCGGGGAAGTGACATCACTGCTATCTCTGAGGGGAAGTGACATCACTGCGATCTCTTCGGGGAAGTGACATCACTGCGATCTCTTCGGGGAAGTGACATCACTGCTATCTCTGAGGGGAAGTGACATCACTGCGATCTCTGCGGGGAAGTGACGTCACTGGGATCTGTAGATTCGAAAATTCAAAAATTCATAGATTCATAAATTCGAAAATTTGAAAATCTGAAATAATAACTAACTATTAAACTATAAGTATTGGAATTTCCTTTAAAATTTGGCTGTTAGTGAACGTAGCGAATACGAATTTATCCGAAGTTATGAATTATCCGAAATAACGAATGCCGCATCTAAACAAATGGAACAGAACTAATTAATAATTAATAATAATAAAAAGTTTTTATTATTATTAATTTGTTCCGTTCGTTTAGATACGACATTCGTTATTTCGGATAATTCATAACTTTGGATAAATTCGTATTCATTACGTTCACTAACAGCCAAATTTGAAAGGAAATTCCAATACCTATAATTTAATAGTTAGTTATTATTTAGAATTTTCGTTCTTTCGAATTTTTTGGATTTTCTTTCTTATTTTCGGATTTTCAATTTTTTGGGAATTTTTGGATCTTCAAATTTACGAATTTATGAAGTGACGAATTGCCATCACAATGAATGACAAAAAAAAAAAAAAAGCAAATGAAACAAAAACGAACAAATTTTTCGGCAGTGCACACGTCTACTGCTTAGATTTTTGCCTCCCCCCTCCCCCTCATCAACACGATAATGATATTAAAATTAAAAAAAAAAAAAGATTACCTTTTCATTACACACCTAATTTTAGACTGAGTGATCTCATCACCGGGTCTCTGTGCTTCTATATGCAATGCAGGCAGATCATGGCTGGTGGGAGGAGCCGTACATAACTTCCTGAATACATCACAGCACCGCGCCTCAGTACTCCTCTCAAGAGTCGTGATGCAATGTGGAAGGAGTTATGCAAATATCAAAATGCCTTGATAGGTGGATGGTAGTTTGGGGGAGTGGGAGTGTCCTAGGCAGGCTGCATTTGCATAGGTAACGCCCACGTGTGATGCTGAGCCTCCATGATTGAGATCCGATGAATGAAAGGGGCGGGGCCAGGGACAGTCAGGCAGGGGGAGGGGGAGGAAAGGGCTAGATGACGCTGGACCTCCTCCAGCCAGGAAAGGAGGCGGGGCTCTACATTCTAATACACATGGTGAGAAGCTCACAGTGTGCGGGGAAATCAGAGGAAGCCGTTGCAGTCCAGGAGAGGAGGCGGTACACCTGTGCAAGACTGAAGGGGGAGGGGCTGGAGGGAGGAGTGAAGACGATCTGAGAAATGATACAATTTGTGACAATGTGTTTATTTGCTGTGACTTCCTGTCCTGGTGACAACCCCTCCATTTTTTGTATTGGTGTCACAGAGACAGGAAGTGAGGGAAGATGTCCCCCCAATGGTGTCACAGAGACAGGAAGTGAGGTAAGATGTCCCCCCAATGGTGTCACAGAGACAGGAAGCGAGGGAAGATGTCCCCCCAATGGTGTCACTGTGTAGATCAGATGGAAGTGGCGAGGAGGACGATGTGCGCGGTGTGACGCTCGGACTTTGTCATTCGATATTGCGTCTCTCTAGGATGGAATAGAAGCCCCTGCCCCCCTCCGATCTCTTTACCTCTCCCGGGGTGATCGGCCCCTCTCGGCCCCCGCAGTTCTCAGTCGCCAGCAGCCAATAGTCCGTCCCGAACGCAACGAGGAACAGGAGGACCCCGACTCCTCCGATCAATCCGGCGATCAGCGCGGCGATCCCAACCTTCATCCTGCCAGCCAGCGAGGAGACTGAGAGACCTGAGAGGGACAGATGCTGGGGGGGGCGCGGGCCGGGAACACGGGGCCGCTGCTATTTTGGGCTGCAGCTGCAACTTAATGACGGGTGTGAGTTTCTGTGAGCCGCAGAACAGACTATTCTCAGCACATGACCTTCCCAACCGCAACAGTTGTGGCTGGACGCAGGAATGTCACCAAACACTGGAGAGCCCCCCGACCAGGGGGGACACCGAGGGGAGACGGGGAGAGAGAGAGAGAGAGAGAGAGAGAGAGACGGGGGAGAAAGAGAGACGGGGGAGAGAGAGAGAGACGGGGGAGAGAGAGAGAGACGGGGGAGAGAGAGAGACGGGGGAGAGACAGACAGGAAGAGAGAGAGACGGGGGAGAGACAGAGGGGAGAGATAAAGACGGGGAGAGAGAGAGACGGGGGAGAGAGAGACGGGGAGAGAGAGAGAGACGGGGGAGAGAGAGAGATGGGGAGAGAGAGACAGACGGGGGAGAGAGAGAGACGGGGGAGAGAGAGAGAGACGGGGGAGAGAGAGAGAGACGGGGAGAGACAGACAGGAAGAGAGAGAGACGGGGGAGAGACAGAGGGGAGAGATAAAGACGGGGGAGAGAGAGACGGGGAGAGAGAGAGAGACGGGGAGAGAGAGAGAGACGGGGAGAGAGAGAGAGACGGGGAGAGAGAGAGAGACGGGGAGAGAGAGACAGACGGGGGAGAGAGAGACAGACGGGGGAGAGAGAGAGACGGGGGAGAGAGAGACGGGGAGAGAGAGAGAGACGGGGAGAGAGAGAGAGACGGGGAGAGAGAGAGAGACGGGGAGAGAGAGAGAGACGGGGAGAGAGAGACAGACGGGGGAGAGAGAGACAGACGGGGGAGAGAGAGAGACGGGGGAGAGAGAGAGACGGGGGAGAGAGAGAGACGGGGGAGAGAGAGAGACGGGAAGAGGGAGAGACAGACGGGAAGAGAGAGAGACGGGGGAGAGACAGAGGGGAGAGATAAAGACGGGGAGAGAGAGAGAGACGGGGAGAGAGAGAGAGACGGGGAGAGAGAGAGAGAGAGACGGGGAGAGAGAGAGAGACGGGGAGAGAGAGAGAGACATGTGGGAGAGACGGGGGAGAGGGAGAGACAGAGAGACATGGGGAGAGAGAGAGACGGGGGAGAGAGACAGGGGAGGGAGAGAGAGACGGGGGAGAGAGAGAGACGGGGGAGAGAGAGAGAGACGGGGGAGAGAGAGAGACGGGGAGAGGGAGAGACGGGGGAGAGTGAAACGGGGGAGAGGGAGAGACGGGGGAGAGAGAGACGGGGGAGAGGGAGAGACGGGCAGAGAGACGGGAGAGAGAGAGACAGGGAGAGAAAGAGACGGGGAGAGAGAGAGACGGGGAGAGAGAGACGGGAGAGAGAGAGAGACGGGGAAGAGAGAGAGACGGGGAAGAGAGAGAGACGGGGAGAGAGAGATGGGGAGAGAGACGGGAAGAGAGACAAGGGGTAGAGAGAGACGGGGGAGAGAGAGAGCGACAGGGAGGGGGAGAGAGAGAGACAGGAGAGAGAGACGGGGAAGAGAGAGAGACGGGGAGGGAGAGAGACGGGGAGGGAGAGAGATGGGGAGAGAGAGACAGGGAAAGAGAGACGGGGGAGAGAGAGAGACGGGGAGAGAGACGGGGAGAGAGAGATAGGGGAAAGATAGAGGAGACGGGGGAGAGAGAGACGGGAGAGAGACGGGGAGAGAGAGACAGGGGAAAGAGAGAGACGGGGAGAGACGGGGGAGAGAGAGATGGAGAAGAGATATGGGGAGAGATGGGGAGAGAGAGAGACGAGGAGAGACGGGGGGAGAGAGAGAGACGGGGAGAGAGAGACGGGGAGAGAGAGAGGGACGGGGAGAGAGAGATGGGGGAGAGACAGGGGAGAGAGACAAGGAGAGACGGGGGAGAGAGACAGGAGAGAGAGAGACGGGGAGAGAGAGAGACGGGAAGAGAGAAAGACGGGGAGAGATACAGGGGAGAGAGAGAGAAAGACGGGGGAGAGACGGGGAGAGAGAGAGACGGGGGAGAGACGGAGGAGACGGGGGAGAGAGAGACGGGGAGAAAGAGAGACAGGGAGAAAGACGGGAAGATAGAGAGATGGGGAAGAGACGGGGGAGAGAGAGACGAGGAGAGACGGGGAGACGGGGAGAGAGAGATGGGAGAGAGAGAGACGGGGAGAGGGAGAGACGGGGAGAGAGAGAGAGAGAGAGAGAGAGAGAGAGAGAGAGAGAGAGAGAGAGAGAAATGGGGAGAGATACGGTGTAGAAACGGGGGAGAGAGAGAGATGGGGGAGAGACTGGGAGAGAGAAAGATGGGGAGAGACGGGGGGAGAGAGACGGGGGAGAGAGAGAGACGGGTGGAGAGACGGAGGAGAGAGATAGGGGAGAGATACGGGGGGGAGAGAGAGAGAGAGACGGAGGAGACGAGGGAGAGAGACGGGGAGAGAGAGAGAGATGGGGAGAGAGAGAGAGAGACGGGGAGAGAGAGAGACGGGGAGAGAGACGGGGAGAGAGAGAGATGGGGAGAGATACGGAGGAGAGACAGAGGAGAGAGAGATGGGGAGAGACGGAGGAAACAGGAGAGAGAGAGAGACGGGGAGAAAGAGAGATGGGGAGAGAGATGGGAAGAGAGAGAGACGGGGGAGAGAGAGATGGGGAGAGATATGGGGGAGAGACGGGGGAGAGAGAGAGATGGGGAGAGATACGGGGGAGAGACGGGGAGAGACAAGGGAGAGACGGGGAGAGAGACAGGGGAGAGAGAGAGGGGAGAGACGGGGAGAGAGAGATGGGGGAGAGAGACGGGGAGAGATACGGGGGGAGACGGGGAGAGAGAGACGGGGAGAGACACGAGGAGAGAGAGACGGGGAGAGAGACGGGGATAGATACGGGGGGAGACGGGGAGAGAGAGACGGGGAGAGAGAGATGGGGGAGAGAGACGGGGATAGATACGGGGGGAGACGGGGAGAGATGGGGAGAGAGACGGGGGAGAGAGAGACGGGGAGACGGGGAGAGAGAGACGGGTAAGAGAGAGACGGGGAGAGAAAGACGGGGAGAGAAAGACGGGGGAGAGAGAGACGGGAGAGAGAGAGAGAGACGGGAGAGAGAGAGAGAGACGGGGAAGAGAGAGACGGGGAGAGAGACGGGGAGAGAGAGAGACGGGGATAGATACGGGGGGAGACGGGGAGAGAGAGAGACGGGGAGACGGGGAGAGAGAGACGGGTAAGAGAGAGACGGGGAGAGAAAGACGGGGGAGAGACGGGGGAGAGACAGAGATGGGGAGAGATACGGGGGAGAGACGGGGAGAGACAAGGGAGAGACACAGGGGAGAGATACGGGGGGAGACGGGGAGAGAGAGAGGGGAGAGACAGAGAGAGAGACGGGGAGAGAGAGATGGGGGAGAGAGACGGGGAGAGACGGGGAGAGAGAGACGGGGGAGAGATGGGGAGAGAGACGGGGGAGAGAGAGACGGGGAGACGGGGAGAGAGAGACGGGTAAGAGAGAGACGGGGAGAGAAAGACGGGGGAGAGAAAGACGGGGGAGAGAGAGACGGGAGAGAGAGAGAGAGAGACGGGAGAGAGAGAGAGAGACGGGGAAGAGAGAGACGGGGAGAGAGACGGTGAGAGAGAGAGACGGGGAGAGAGAGATAGGGGAAAGATAGAGGAGACGGGGGAGAGAGAGACGGGAGAGAGAGACGGGGAGAGAGAGACAGGGGAAAGAGAGAGACGGGGAGAGATACGGGGAGAGATGGGGAGAGAGAGAGATGGGGGAGAGAGAGAGAGACGGGGGAGAGAGAGATGGAGAAGAGATATGGGGAGAGATGGGGAGAGAGAGAGACGAGGAGAGACGGGGGGGAGAGAGAGACGGGGGAGAGAGACGGGGAGAGAGAGAGGGACGGGGGGAGAGAGACGGGGAGAGAGAAAGGGACGGGGGAGAGAGAGATGGGGAAGAGATATGGGGGAGAGACGGGGAGAGAGAGAGACGGGGGAGATACGGAGGAGATGGGGAGAGAGAGATGGGAGAGAGAGAGACAGGAGAGAGAGAGACAGGAGAGAGAGAGATGGGGAGAGAGAGAGACAGAAAGACGGGGGAGAGACGGGGAGAGAGAGAGACGGGGAGAGACGGAGGAGACGGGGGAGAGAGAGACGGGGAGAAAGAGAGACAGGGAGAAAGACGGGGAGAGAGAGAGAGAGAGATGGGGGAGAGACAGGGAGAGAGAGAGACGAGGAGAGACGGGGAGACGGGGGAGAGAGAGATGGGAGAGAGAGAGACGGGGAGAGGGAGAGACGGGGAGAGAGAGAGAGAGATGGGGAGAGATACGGTGTAGAAACGGGGGAGAGAGAGAGATGGGGGAGAGACTGGGAGAGAGAAAGATGGGGAGAGACGGGGGAGAGAGACGGGGGAGAGAGAGAGAGAGACAGGAGAGAGACGGAGGAGAGAGAGAGAGATCGGGGAGAGATACGGGGGGGAGAGAGAGAGAGAGAGAGACGGAGGAGACGGGGGAGAGAAACGGGGAGAGAGAGAGACAGGGAGAGAGAGAGACGGGGAGAGAGACGGGAAGAGAGAGAGATGGGGAGAGATACGGAGGAGAGACAGAGGAGAGAGAGAAATGGGGAGAGAGACGGAGGAAACAGGAGAGAGAGAGATGGGGAGAAAGAGAAATGGGGAGAGAGACGGGGAGAGATGGGAAGAGAGAGAGAGACGGAGAGAGACTGGGAGAGAGAGGTGAGGAGAGAGAGAGAGAGAGACGGGGGAGAGAGAGATGGGGAGAGATATGGGGGAGAGACGGGGAGAGAGAGAGATGGGGAGAGATACGGGGGAGAGACGGGGAGAGAGACAGGGGAGAGATACGGGGGAGAGAGACGGGGAGAGATACGGGGAGAGAGAGACGGGGGAGAGACACGGGGATAGATACGGGGGGAGACACACGGGGAGAGAGACAGGGGGAGACACACGGGGAGAGAGACACGGGGGAGAGAGACACGGGGGAGAGAGACAGGGGAGAGAGAGACGGGGAGACGGGGAGAGAGAGACGGGTAAGAGAGAGACGGGGAGAGAAAGACGGGAGAGAGAGAGACGGGGAGAGAGAGAGACGGGGAGAGAGAGAGACGGGGAGAGAGAGAGACGGGAAGAGTGAGAGAGAGACGGGGGAGAGATGGGGACAGAGACACGGGGAGAGAGACGGGGGAGACGGGGAGAGAGATGGGGAGAGAGAGACGGGGAGAGGGAGAGGGACAGAGATGGGAGAGGGAGAGATGAAGAGAGGGAGAGATGGGGAGAAGAAGAAGAGACAGGGAGAGGGAGAGAGATGGGGAGAGAGATGGGGAGAGGGAGAGAGATGGGGGAGTGGGAGAGAGATGGGGAGAGAGATGGGGAGAGGGAGAGAGATGGGGGAGTGGGAGAGAGATGGGGAGAGGGGGAGAGATGGGGAGAGGGGGAGAGATGGGGAGAGGGGGAGAGATGGGGAGAGGGAGAGAGAGAATGTGAGTCTCGGCTCTCAGGCTGGACTTCAATTTTTAAGAAGAAAAGAGGAAACTCCAAGTTCTACGGGGAGAATAAATGACGGTGTGTCACATACTGAGAAGGACTGTGTGTATACGGAGGGAGTGATCGATGTCTTCTATCATCTCTCTGTATACAGAGATCACATTTCCTGCATCTCTCTATTATTATTGGAGGAGATTTCTTTACAAACGTTTGTACTATTTTTTAAGGCTCGGTTCACACGTGCGTTTTTATTTCGTTTTTATTGCGTTTTTATTGCTTTTTGCAGAAACGCACTACAGTCCATTCATCATGGTTTCCTATGGGGCGCGCTCACATCTTTGCTTTTCTCAGCCGCCGCGTTTTTGCGAAGGGTCGGGGACTTTTTTTAAAGTATAATGTGTGTTTTTGGTTCAATAGACTTCAGTGGAGAAACTGCAGAAAAGCATGCAGTGCGTTTTTTCCATGATTTTGCCGTGATTCGCAGTTTGCGTATTTGAATCCACCCAACAACAAGTTGGCCAAAAAAAAAAAAAGCATAATGCCGCGTACACACGAGCGGACTTTACGGCAGACTTTACGACGGACTTTCCAAATGAACGGACTTGCCTGCACACGATCACACCAAAGTCCGACGGATTCGTACGTGATGACGTGCACCGGACTAAAACAAGGAAGTTGATAGCCAGTAGCCAATAGCTGCCCTAGCGTCGTTTTTTGTCCGTCGGACTAGCATACAGACGAGCGGACTTTTCGACCGGACTCGAGTCCACCGGATAGATTGGAAACATGTTTCCAATCTAAGTCTGTCAAACTTTTGATAAAACAAAGTCCGCTGGAGCCCACACACGATCGAATTGTCCGACGAAATCCGGTACACCGGACCAAGTCTGCCGTAAAGTCCGCTCGTGTGTACGTGGCATAAGGCTCCGTTCACACCTGAGCGTGTCTTATAGACCCCCCGATCCCGCCATAAAGAGGACCTGTCACTGCCTATTGCTGTCACATGGGATGTTTACATTTCTTGTGACAGCAATAAAAGTGATAAAAAAAATAAATACATAAAGCAACAGTGTAAAAATATAAAACATAAAATAAATAATAATTAAAATAAATAAATAAAAGCAACAGTATGAAAATATAAAAAAATAAAATAAATAGTAACTAAAATAAATAAATAAAGCAACAGTGTAAAAATATAAAACATAAAATAAATAATAATTAAAATAAATAAATAATGCAACAGTATGAAAATATAAAAAATAAAATAAATAGTAATTAAAATAAATAAATAAACCAACAATGTAAAAATATAAAACATAAAATAATTAATAATTAAAATAAATAAATAAATAAAGCAACAGTGTAAAAATAGAAAAAAAAATTAAATAAATAATAATTAAAATAAATAAAAAAATAAAGCAACAGTGTGAAAAATTCAACTCAGCACAGGGATGGTGAGAACCCCTCATAATGGGCACAGCGGGTGTACAGACCCGGGAACTCAGCACAGGGATGGTGGGAACCCCTCATAATGGGCACAGCGGGTGTACAGACCCGGGAACTCAGCACAGGGATGGTGGGAACTCCTCATAATGGGCACAGCGGGTGTACAGACCCGGGAACTCAGCACAGGGATGGTGGGAACCACTCATAATGGGCACAGCGGGTGTACAGACCCGGGAACTCAGCACAGGGATGGTGGGAACCCCTCATAATGGGCACAGCGGGTGTACAGACCCGGGAACTCAGCACAGGGATGGTGAGAACCCCTCATAATGGGCACAGCGGGTGTACAGACCCGGGAACTCAGCACAGGGATGGTGAGAACCCCTAATAATGGTCACAGTAGGTGAACTCAGAGCACAGATCTCACCAATAGAGTCCCTGGGAAATAGCAGAGACTGACGGCCTCACACCTTGCAATCTCATTGTACAATCTACTTTCGACTGGTCTGCATACAGATTGTAGTGATTGTTTTAGGTAAAGTTTCTATGTAATTTTGGTATATGTAGACAAGCAGTCCTTAACCTGGGTCAGATCCGGTCCCCCTCCCCTGGCCATCCAATCACGATGTCCCTGTTGCTTGTCCATTTCATCTGATGTCCCTCTGATCTTCAGGCCTATCTCCCGATGTTCCGGTCTCCTCCACTTTCCAGTCTTCCTCCTTCTTTTTATGGCTCTCAGAGTTTGTTGTTCTCTGAAGTCTGGGGACGGTACAGATAAAGGAAATAAATAAAGTCCCGTTGGACCTGTAGGGGCCGGAGCATTAAATATAGGAGGGTGAGCGCTCATTAATTGGGCCCCTGGTGGACCGTTCGGAGCCCAGTTGCGGTGAGTTATGTTCTCATTAAACTCGTACTTGTCCCGGGATGGAAGTCTTCCCCCAGAAAACATTTCTCCCCATAAAATTTATAGCAAAAATCATCGGCATTGTGTGCCCGACACACTGCCAGCCGCGGTCACCTCTCCACCATGTAGAGACGGATGTCACACGAGGGGGGGAGAGTTGTTTATTCCCCGGACAGCGAATGACCCGGAATGTTCTCTGGAATCGTCTCCTATCGGTTTTCAGATCCTTATTGTCTCTGTGTGTTCAATTCTTCTAGATTATAAATTGTTTCCGAAGATTCTGAAATGAATATTTTATTGGAGACTTTCTTTATATCTAAATTCAGTCAGTGACTTACCAATACATTCCAGTAAATACTGCAGCTGTGCTAAAATCAGAAACTCCGCTCAGTCCGATTTCTCTGTAATCTCCTGGAATGTGTGTGACGGAGGCACTGGAACTCAGCACTGAGCCATAACTGGACAAAAGCAAGCAAGTTCACATGGGGCACAAAGGTTCCGGTGAGGTTCCTTGTCAGGACACCATCCAGAACAGAGGTGAGTGTTGCCCAATATGCAGGCTAGGAACTTCTGCCAGCATCCTGCGTGGGCACACTCGTTTGCACAAAGACATGTACAGGCATGTTGTGTGGATATCTGCATATACAGGCACACATTTGAGCAACCAATCCCAGAACTGGAAGGAGAAAGAGTAGTGGCAGATGGTTGCCAGGTGACCTTCAGCTAGTCCGTGATCCATGCTCCCGTGTATCCTGATCTTGTGTTTATTCTGATTTTCTGGCCTGCCCCTGGATTTCTCTGATCTCTGATTCCTGGTTGTGACCTCAGCTCAGTTAAAGACTTTGTTTCTACTGATCAATCATATATGACTCTAGGTTTGGCTCCTGATGACTGCATTATCAGCCAACCTATAGTCCACCCCCCTACGACTATGGCTTGGCGCCAGGCCTCGCCTCTCTCATCTACATCCTACGGACCACCCCTCTACAACCTTGGCTTGGCGCCAGACCTCAACCCTCTCATCTACATCCTACAGACCACCCCTCTACAACCTTGGCTTGGCTCCAGACCTCGACTCTCTCATCTACATCCTACTGACCACTCCTCTATGACCTTGGCTTGGCTCCGGGCCTCGACTCGCTCATCTACATCCTACTGACCACTACTCTATGACCTTGCCTTGGCTCCGGCCCTCGACTCTTTCATTTACATTCTACTGACCACCCCTCTACAACCTTGGCTCCAGGCTTTGACTCTTTCATCTACATCCTACTGACCACCCGTCTATGATCTTGGCTTGGCTCCAGGCCTCGACTCCTACTGACCATTCCTCTATGACTTTGACTTGGCTCCAGACCTTGACTCTCTCATCTACATTATTGACCACCCCTCTAGGACCCTGGCTTGGCTCCAGGCCTCGACTGTCTCATCAACATCCTACTGACCACCCCTCTACGACCTTGACTTGGCTCCAGGCCTCAACTCTTTCATTTACGTTCTACTGAGCACCCCTCTACAACCTTGGCTTGGCTCCAGGCCTAGACTCTTTCATCTACATCCTACTGACCACCCGTCTATAATCTTGGCTGGGCTCCAGGCCTCAACTCCTACTGACCAGCCCTCTACGACCTTGGCTTGGCTCTAGGCCTTGACTTTCTCATCTACATTCTACTGACCACCCCTCTCTGACCTTGGCTTGGCTCCAGGCCTCGACTCTCCTTATCTACTGACCACCTCAAAACGCAGAACACCTATCCGCATAAAAACTCGAGATGGTTTAATGCCACGCTCACCCTACTCAAGCAAGAACGTAGAAGAGCTGAAAGAGCATGGAGAAGAAATCCCACCAAGGAAAACCGTACCAATTACAAAGAACTTACTGTGAAATACCACAAGGCAATCTTCAAAGCCAAGAAAGAACATTTCCCGGACACCATCTCAACTGCCCTAAACCGTCCGCGAGAACTTTTCAAATTAGTCACTCAGTCAATGAACCCAACTTGCTTAGAGCCACCCGGAAACAATACTCAAGAATTCTGCAATGAATTATCAAATTTCTTCATCGACAAAATCGACAACATCCGGAAGTCAATTCATCAGAAAAGAACAACCAACCTCACTCAACCAAAATATTTGTTAGAGGGCAGGGACAGTTAACCCATTAGCACCACATCCCTGGTAAATAAATACAAAAAAGAAGGGGGGTTGGGGTATGAATACCCCTGGGATTTTTAAGGTGCTTTTCAAAATTTTGGGTAAGTCAGTAGAGAAGTATATTAACCTCAAAAAAAGAAAAAATCACTGTATGCAAATTGCCAAACTGACTAATAGATTTCTTATTTAATATCTTTAATGGTTACGAATAATAACAAAACACATCATCTAAAAACATGCACAGTCTTGAACAAACATGGTCAGATAGTGACATAATTTAAAATTTGAAACCACTTTGCGATACCAATCTCAACATGTTTCGCTCAATATCTGAGCTTCATCAGGAGTTTTTTGGTACAGGTGTGGCATACTGAAATAAAAAAAGAAAAAGAGACAAAACAAGAATATATAAATACAATGCTTGCAAAACACTTAAAGATATTAATTTATCAGAAAGATCGAATTCAATTAAGTATTGCTAAAAAAGCATCAACTGGTGTATATACATTTGCATACAGACAATATATATGGGTAGAATTCGCATATTACCTACAAGTCTATACTAATAATAATCTGATCAATATAAGTAAGTAAAAAAATAGGAATTTATTAAATACTGTGTATTCATTCGTTTCCAGGTCCACAAAGGGAAGAAACACCCATGTGGATCTTAGGAACAGTAAAACAACATGAAGGAAAAAGATGAAAGAGGTAGGGGTTTGCTTACCAAAGCCAAAACAGATTCAAAGGTGAATAGTAGACACACAAATGGTGAACGTATATACAGTGCCGTGGCTCAAATGCCAATCAAAAGGATGCGTCTCACCCGTCTAAGGCCTCCCAAACCGTTTTTTGGTCCACAGAGGGGCCCAAGTGTAGAGTAACTGAAATGGAATATTACAGAAGAGTAATGAAATATTTCTAAGCACATGGACTAATAGCGGGGAAACAGAGCAGTCAGTGAAGTAGAGTAGTGAAAGTGTTAAAAATTACCTTCTAGGTTGAATCAAGGGTAAATGTTCAGGGCTATAAAAGCCATATGAACAAAAGCATAAAGGAGGACAATACTCCAGTTTCACCACACGGTGGCAGTCCAGAAGGACAACCCTTGAGAGCCAGATCAGAAGATCCAAGTGTATGCTGCCCCAGTAAACTACAAAACAATAAATAAATAAAAAAATAAATGAAGACAATAAAACAATTGCTCTGGAGAGCATTGTCTTATTCACAGTGCCAATTAAACCAATCCTCAAAAAGGAGTATAGCCCCCTACGGATAGAGAGTTTAGCTTACCTGAGAGGTGGGGTGGATGCGTACGGAAGGGGAGAGCGGCATATACCTCCCCTTGCAGCCTCAGCGCCACTGTCAGAAGATAGCGGCTGAGAAGCCGAGCTAAATAGGCCCCTCCATCCCGGTGGCGTCTGACGTCACCATCGGGAAGCGGACGTATTGTGAGGCACCTCCCCTAAGATTCACGTGGCCAATAGGTAACAAAGGGGCGAGACCAAGTATCATCCCGGAGCACTCCTAACCTGTACTGACGTCAACACTTCCGTCGCTTCTTTCGACGGTGTGGATTGGCGCATGCGCACGCCGGGAAGGGACGTCATTCGAGCCCTATTGCCACGCAGGCGCACTGCAGACCGGAAAGAGGGCTAGATAATCACGGCCCTGAGAGAACAAATATTGTCAGGAGCAGAACAAAGGACAAATAAACGGTCAGCCATGTTGACTAAGGGAAACAGAAGGGGAAAGAAAAAGGGGTATAGAAAATTGTGTGTATAAACCTTTTGACAATAATTAGTATTTTTGAAAAAAATATTATTAAATATATTGATGAATAACCAGCAGGTTAACAAAGCCTGTCTGATATATTTAATACCAATAAATTGTCCCAATTAAACAGGTTCAAAGAAAAAATGAAATGAATAAAAATGAAAAAGGGATTTTAGAAAAAATGAAATAAAAGAAAATATCTCGCTAGTTTGGCCACCGGGCACACGCATCAACAAGGGGAGTTTAATACCTCTAGGGCCCCCAGGGGGGGGTAATTGATTACTTACCCCACACCCTAAGTGCCCGTGGCGTCCGTGCGGACCAAAGTAAGGAACGGAAATGAGGAAGGAACCTCCAAATGACGGGGAGACGATAAATATTTAATTTAGTCCAGGGATATGTATGTATTGAAAAGAAACAATACCATCTACGTCTGTGTTGGCTTGGAAGGGAGACCCCACTTTTTATGAAAACAACCTGGAAATAACCACATATAGAGAACATATAGGATGTTACAAAAAGTTTTGTGTAGTGGAATTGTGTATTATATAGGCTTAAACAAGTTTAAAAAGCAAGACCAAAACACAAATATATATAATGAAATAGACAAGGGCAGTTAAATAGAAACGGACTAAAGAAATGGTTTGAAACTCAACGCATCATTGAGGCCTGGGGGTTTTAAAGCAGACAGAGTGTGTATCCACCGGGTCTCGCGTTGTAAAAGTATTCTATCATAGTTCCCCCCACGCTCCCCTGGGGGGACATATTCCAACGCAAAGAAATGCATTTTGTTGCTGTCAAAATCATGATGCAGCCCCATATGTCTACTAATGGGCGTCTCCATTTTCTTTTTTAGAACCAGGGACACATGGTCCCTGATCCTACAAAAGAAGGGACGTTTAGTTTTGCCTATGTAGAATCCATGGCATTCACACATCATGATGTATACAATCCCAATGGATTGACACGTCACGGAAAAATTAGGTTTATAATGTCGACCATTGGGGAGCATAATGCCTCTCGCAGAGTGGATAAATCTACAAAAGGGGCATTTATGACAAGGTCTACACCCCTTGCGGGATTCTGTTTTTGATTGTATAGTGCTGTCATAATGGCTATGTACTAAAGTATCCTTCAGAGATTTGGATCTTCTAAACGTGATCTCCGGATAGGGTTTTAAATGCTTAGATACTTTCTCGTCTCCCATTAGGAGGTACCAATGTTTTTGAATGATCTCACGGACTTGCTTTTGTTGGCCTGAAAATCTGGTGGTTAGTCTGACACTGGAATCTGTCTTAGTAGGTCTGGCTTGATGTATAAGTAGGGATCTCTTTTGGCTCTTGGCTTTCAAATAGGCCCTTTTCAGACATTTTTTGCTATAGCCTCGTTGGCTTAAACGAGACTGCAGTAGTTTGGCTTGGTATTCAAAATCTAATTCAGTGCTACAATTGCGTCTTAACCTAAGATATTGCCCATAGGGTAAATTATTGATCAATGGAATGGGATGTGAGCTTGTGGCATGTAATACCGTATTGCCCGCTGAGGGTTTTCGGTATAAGGTGGTTCGAATGTTGCCTTCATCGTCTACCAATACTTGAACATCTAAAACGGTCAACTGGTGTTGGTTCATTTCAAAAGTGAATTTCAAATTGTATCTGTTGACCTTCAGACTTTCAAGGAAGGCAAGAAGATTGGATTTGCTACCCTGCCAAATAAAAAAGACGTCATCGATGAATCGCTTCCATGTTAGGACATGCTCAAAAAACGCCTGCATGTCCTCCCTGAAAAACAGCTCACGCTCCCACCCCCCCAGATACAGGTTGGCATAGGCAGGGGCACATTTGGTCCCCATAGCCACTCCCTGTATCTGGAGGTAGTGGGAGCCTCCGAACAAGAAAACATTATTGGACAAGATAAAGAACAGAAGATCCAAGATGAATCGGTTATAGTCCACCGAGGCATCCGGATCCTCAGATAGGAAGCCCCCCACAACTTCCACCCCTAGTTCATGAGGGATAGAATTGTAGAGGGCTTCCACATCTAGAGCCACTAGCCAAGAGCCAGGGGGTATAGCAACCCCATCCAACACACGGAGGAGATCCCCCGTGTCCTGAAGGTAGGACGTAAGACCCTCCACATGGGGCCTCAGAAAGTCATCCACTAATTTACTTGCCATCTCCGTAAGGGACCCATTTCCCGACACAATTGGTCTGCCGGGAGGCATTTTGGGGTTTTTATGTATTTTTGGAAGGACATACAGAGTTGGAGTACGTGGTGCACCTACATTGAGGAATTCGTAAGTGTTTTTTGTGATTAAACCTTTATGGTAGGCCGAGCCTATCAAGTGCTTATATCGGGTAGTTATCAGGGTTAGATGGCTAGGGGAGACCTTACGATACCACTGGTTGTTCCTGACTATGGCCGCAACCATGGTCTCATAGTGGGCTTTGTCCATAATGACCAAATTTCCTCCCTTATCAGACGGTTTGATCACTATATCGTTGTTCTGTAGGAGTTTAAGGGCCTCTAGTTGGGAAGCGGATAGGTTTGATCTGGATATATTCTTCCATTTGGTTTGAGAGATTTCATTAGTAACCTGTTTAGTGAATGCCCAAACATTGGGGTTGCCCTGAAGGGTCGGGAAAGTGCGAGATTTCGGCTTATATTCCCTAGGTTTAGATAGAGGACGTGGTAAAAGGGAAGAGGAGGAGGATGGGGGTGGGGGAGGAGGGGGGTCTGAGCCAGTCAGGAGAGAATCCGCCTCCATTAGATCACTCTCCTCAAGACCACCCTCCTCCCACAGCTCCATCAACTCCTCTAAGGCTTTTATATCTGCAATGGTCATATCACGCCAGGCAGGGTCCCCAAGGGACTGGTCATTGGGAGATGGACTTGGTTTGTCAAAAATTATCTTAAACATCAGCCTTCGTGAAAAGAGATTGATGTCCTTAATCAATTCAAATTGGTCGACCCTCTGCGTGGGGCAGAAGGTCAAACCTAACTTGAGAACTGATATTTGTTCAGCTGAAAGAGTATGGGAAGATAAATTGATTACTTCGAAATTATCCGCGTCCCTTTCGCCGGTATCTCCAAAAGCCCTGCCTTTTTGACGTCCGTCACTGGTTGAGCAAATATCGGTGCTGGACGAAAATCCACATGTGTAGGTGCAGAAATAGTATTACTTACTTGCAGGCTGGGAGACAAGGGGAGGGAAGGAGTGTTCGTAGAGGGAGTGCTCATATATGTTTCCGGGTGGCTCGGTGCGCAGGTGGACGAACCTTTTGCCGAATTGGCTCGAGTAACCATTGGGGCTTTCGTGTGTGGAGTGCGCTTTACTGTGCCCGTGTTGGTATGGTCCTTCACGCCCTTTGTTGTCTCCTGGCTAGTGGAGCTTCTGGTACTCCGTGCCTGGGAGGAGGAAGCAGAGGAAATAGATGAATCTGATTCATTTGGTTCCCCCCCTTGTTGTTGTCTAAAGCTGCGTGTTTGGTAGGTACGTCTCTTTGCTTTGCTATTTCTTTGCCCCCAATGGTAGGCTTGGTTGTTGTCATAAGCAAGTTTGTCTCTCACAAACTTTTTCTCCTTGGTTTTTAGAATTTCGGTGACATACCCCTCTAGGTCTGTTTTTAGGGTACCCTCTCGCGTGGGGAACAAGTCACTGGTGGTGATAGCTTGATTCTCACCATATAGCTTTTCAATCTCTCTGTCTACCAAAATAAGTTCCTTGGAGTATTCTCCACAGAGGAGCTCCATCATTTTAAATGAACAAGCCTGTAGGTTTTCTTCCCATTCTTTCCGGAAATCTATATCTACATTGCCATTAGAGGGGAAAATCTGAATTCTAAGCCCCCACGGGACAACGCGGTCCTCAATGTATTTGAGGAAATACCATTTGTTCCAAAAAACTCTGGATTTTTTCTCGAGCATCCTCTGGAGTCTCGAGAAAAAGCGGTCCATGGTCAGACCCCCCATAGAGGCATTTTGAGACCTATGAATATGATTCATAAGGCCATCAAAAGCACTCCCACAATAGTTTGTCATTGTTCCCTCCAACTGATGGATAATGACCACCCAAACAAAATCAAGCCTACTAGATGTACTGGGGGTATCCAAAAGACTGAAATAGCCCCAAATTGCAGATAACACAATAACACACAAAAAAAACCTGTATTTC
The DNA here is from genome assembly GCA_037952835.1 of Lithobates septentrionalis. NCBI lineage: Eukaryota > Metazoa > Chordata > Amphibia > Anura > Ranidae > Lithobates > Lithobates septentrionalis. The sequence continues at coordinate 51,679 of JBBDGP010004686.1, forward strand.
CAAGAATAGAAAAAAATATTAATGATTTTCCAAGTTGCAAATCATAATAAAATAGATAAGATTAACAAAGATGCCCTAATGGCGACAAGGTAGTTCCATTAAGGGAAAGTCATTCCATAAAAGGAAGAAAAAGGGTAAACGTTAGGGACTGTCCGTGACCTCAAGCGATGGTGGGTGGGTGACACCCCAAAAGGTAGCAGAAATGTTTGTTAGAGGGCAGGGACAGTTAACCCATTAGCACCACATCCCTGGTAAATAAATACAAAAAAGAAGGGGGGTTGGGGTATGAATACCCCTGGGATTTTTAAGGTGCTTTTCAAAATTTTGGGTAAGTCAGTAGAGAAGTATATTAACCTCAAAAAAAGAAAAAATCACTGTATGCAAATTGCCAAACTGACTAATAGATTTCTTATTTAATATCTTTAATGATTACGAATAACAACAAAACACATCATCTAAAAACATGCACAGTCTTGAACAAACATGGTCAGATAGTGACATAATTTAAAATTTGAAACCACTTTGCGATACCAATCTCAACATGTTTCGCTCAATATCTGAGCTTCATCAGGAGTTTTTTGGTACAGGTGTGGCATACTAAAATAAAAAAAGAAAAAGAGACAAAACAAGAATATATAAATACAATGCTTGCAAAACACTTAAAGATATTAATTTATCAGAAAGATCGAATTCAATTAAGTATTGCTAAAAAAGCATCAACTGGTGTATATACATTTGCATACAGACAATATATATGGGTAGAATTCGCATATTACCTACAAGTCTATACTAATAATAATCTGATCAATATAAGTAAGTAAAAAAATAGGAATTTATTAAATACTGTGTATTCATTCGTTTCCAGGTCCACAAAGGGAAGAAACACCCATGTGGATCTTAGGAACAGTAAAACAACATGAAGGAAAAAGATGAAAGAGGTAGGGGTTTGCTTACCAAAGCCAAAACAGATTCAAAGGTGAATAGTAGACACACAAATGGTGAACGTATATACAGTGCCGTGTATTTTGTTTGGGTGGTCATTATCCATCAGTTGGAGGGAACAATGACAAACTATTGTGGGAGTGCTTTTGATGGCCTTATGAATCATATTCATAGGTCTCAAAATGCCTCTATGGGGGGTCTGACCATGGACCGCTTTTTCTCGAGACTCCAGAGGATGCTCGAGAAAAAATCCAGAGTTTTTTGGAACAAATGGTATTTCCTCAAATACATTGAGGACCGCGTTGTCCCGTGGGGGCTTAGAATTCAGATTTTCCCCTCTAATGGCAATGTAGATATAGATTTCCGGAAAGAATGGGAAGAAAACCTACAGGCTTGTTCATTTAAAATGATGGAGCTCCTCTGTGGAGAATACTCCAAGGAACTTATTTTGGTAGACAGAGAGATTGAAAAGCTATATGGTGAGAATCAAGCTATCACCACCAGTGACTTGTTCCCCACGCGAGAGGGTACCCTAAAAACAGACCTAGAGGGGTATGTCACCGAAATTCTAAAAACCAAGGAGAAAAAGTTTGTGAGAGACAAACTTGCTTATGACAACAACCAAGCCTACCATTGGGGGCAAAGAAATAGCAAAGCAAAGAGACGTACCTACCAAACACGCAGCTTTAGACAACAAGGGGGGGAACCAAATGAATCAGATTCATCTATTTCCTCTGCTTCCTCCTCCCAGGCACGGAGTACCAGAAGCTCCACTAGCCAGGAGACAACAAAGGGCGTGAAGGACCATACCAACACGGGCACAGTAAAGCGCACTCCGCACACGAAAGCCCCAATGGTTACTCGAGCCAATTCGGCAAAAGGTTCGTCCACCTGCGCACCGAGCCACCCGGAAACATATATGAGCACTCCCTCTACGAACACTCCTTCCCTCCCCTTGTCTCCCAGCCTGCAAGTAAGTAATACTATTTCTGCACCTACACATGTGGATTTTCGTCCAGCACCGATATTTGCTCAACCAGTGACGGACGTCAAAAAGGCAGGGCTTTTGGAGATACCGGCGAAAGGGACGCGGATAATTTCGAAGTAATCAATTTATCTTCCCATACTCTTTCAGCTGAACAAATATCAGTTCTCAAGTTAGGTTTGACCTTCTGCCCCACGCAGAGGGTCGACCAATTTGAATTGATTAAGGACATCAATCTCTTTTCACGAAGGCTGATGTTTAAGATAATTTTTGACAAACCAAGTCCATCTCCCAATGACCAGTCCCTTGGGGACCCTGCCTGGCGTGATATGACCATTGCAGATATAAAAGCCTTAGAGGAGTTGATGGAGCTGTGGGAGGAGGGTGGTCTTGAGGAGAGTGATCTAATGGAGGCGGATTCTCTCCTGACTGGCTCAGACCCCCCTCCTCCCCCACCCCCATCCTCCTCATCTTCCCTTTTACCACGTCCTCTATCTAAACCTAGGGAATATAAGCCGAAATCTCGCACTTTCCCGACCCTTCAGGGCAACCCCAATGTTTGGGCATTCACTAAACAGGTTACTAATGAAATCTCTCAAACCAAATGGAAGAATATATCCAGATCAAACCTATCCGCTTCCCAACTAGAGGCCCTTAAACTCCTACAGAACAACAACGATATAGTGATCAAACCGTCTGATAAGGGAGGAAATTTGGTCATTATGGACAAAGCCCACTATGAGACCATGGTTGCGGCCATAGTCAGGAACAACCAGTGGTATCGTAAGGTCTCCCCTAGCCATCTAACCCTGATAACTACCCGATATAAGCACTTGATAGGCTCGGCCTACCATAAAGGTTTAATCACAAAAAACACTTACGAATTCCTCAATGTAGGTGCACCACGTACTCCAACTCTGTATGCCCTTCCAAAAATACATAAAAACCCCAAAATGCTTCCCGGCAGACCAATTGTGTCGGGAAATGGGTCCCTTACGGAGATGGCAAGTAAATTAGTGGATGACTTTCTGAGGCCCCATGTGGAGGGTCTTACGTCCTACCTTCAGGACACGGGGGATCTCCTCCGTGTGTTGGATGGGGTTGCTATACCCCCTGGCTCTTGGCTAGTGGCTCTAGATGTGGAAGCCCTCTACAATTCTATCCCTCATGAACTAGGGGTGGAAGTTGTGGGGGGCTTCCTATCTGAGGATCCGGATGCCTCGGTGGACTATAACCGATTCATCTTGGATCTTCTGTTCTTTATCTTGTCCAATAATGTTTTCTTGTTCGGAGGCTCCCACTACCTCCAGATACAGGGAGTGGCTATGGGGACCAAATGTGCCCCTGCCTATGCCAACCTGTATCTGGGGGGGTGGGAGCGTGAGCTGTTTTTCAGGGAGGACATGCAGGCGTTTTTTTGAGCATGTCCTAACATGGAAGCGATTCATCGATGACGTCTTTTTTATTTGGCAGGGTAGCAAATCCAATCTTCTTGCCTTCCTTGAAAGTCTGAAGGTCAACAGATACAATTTGAAATTCACTTTTGAAATGAACCAACACCAGTTGACCTTTTTAGATGTTCAAGTATTGGTAGACGATGAAGGCAACATTCGAACCACCTTATACCGAAAACCCTCAGCGGGCAATACGGTATTACATGCCACAAGCTCACATCCCATTCCATTGATCAATAAATTTACCCTATGGGCAATATCTTAGGTTAAGACGCAATTGTAGCACTGAATTAGATTTTGAATACCAAGCCAAACTACTGCAGTCTCGTTTAAGCCAACGAGGCTATAGCAAAAAATGTCTGAAAAGGGCCTATTTGAAAGCCAAGAGCCAAAAGAGATCCCTACTTATACATCAAGCCAGACCTACTAAGACAGATTCCAGTGTCAGACTAACCACCAGATTTTCAGGCCAACAAAAGCAAGTCCGTGAGATCATTCAAAAACATTGGTACCTCCTAATGGGAGACGAGAAAGTATCTAAGCATTTAAAACCCTATCCGGAGATCACGTTTAGAAGATCCAAATCTCTGAAGGATACTTTAGTACATAGCCATTATGACAGCACTATACAATCAAAAACAGAATCCCGCAAGGGGTGTAGACCTTGTCATAAATGCCCCTTTTGTAGATTTATCCACTCTGCGAGAGGCATTATGCTCCCCAATGGTCGACATTATAAACCTAATTTTTCCGTGACGTGTCAATCCATTGGGATTGTATACATCATGATGTGTGAATGCCATGGATTCTACATAGGCAAAACTAAACGTCCCTTCTTTTGTAGGATCAGGGACCATGTGTCCCTGGTTCTAAAAAAGAAAATGGAGACGCCCATTAGTAGACATATGGGGCTGCATCATGATTTTGACAGCAACAAAATGCATTTCTTTGCGTTGGAATATGTCCCCCCAGGGGAGCGTGGGGGGAACTATGATAGAATACTTTTACAACGCGAGACCCGGTGGATACACACTCTGTCTGCTTTAAAACCCCCAGGCCTCAATGATGCGTTGAGTTTCAAACCATTTCTTTAGTCCGTTTCTATTTAACTGCCCTTGTCTATTTCATTATATATATTTGTGTTTTGGTCTTGCTTTTTAAACTTGTTTAAGCCTATATAATACACAATTCCACTACACAAAACTTTTTGTAACATCCTATATGTTCTCTATATGTGGTTATTTCCAGGTTGTTTTCATAAAAAGTGGGGTCTCCCTTCCAAGCCAACACAGACGTAGATGGTATTGTTTCTTTTCAATACATACATATCCCTGGACTAAATTAAATATTTATCGTCTCCCCGTCATTTGGAGGTTCCTTCCTCATTTCCGTTCCTTACTTTGGTCCGCACGGACGCCACGGGCACTTAGGGTGTGGGGTAAGTAATCAATTACCCCCCCCTGGGGGCCCTAGAGGTATTAAACTCCCCTTGTTGATGCGTGTGCCCGGTGGCCAAACTAGCGAGATATTTTCTTTTATTTCATTTTTTCTAAAATCCCTTTTTCATTTTTATTCATTTCATTTTTTCTTTGAACCTGTTTAATTGGGACAATTTATTGGTATTAAATATATCAGACAGGCTTTGTTAACCTGCTGGTTATTCATCAATATATTTAATAATATTTTTTTCAAAAATACTAATTATTGTCAAAAGGTTTATACACACAATTTTCTATACCCCTTTTTCTTTCCCCTTCTGTTTCCCTTAGTCAACATGGCTGACCGTTTATTTGTCCTTTGTTCTGCTCCTGACAATATTTGTTCTCTCAGGGCCGTGATTATCTAGCCCTCTTTCCGGTCTGCAGTGCGCCTGCGTGGCAATAGGGCTCGAATGACGTCCCTTCCCGGCGTGCGCATGCGCCAATCCACACCGTCGAAAGAAGCGACGGAAGTGTTGACGTCAGTACAGGTTAGGAGTGCTCCGGGATGATACTTGGTCTCGCCCCTTTGTTACCTATTGGCCACGTGAATCTTAGGGGAGGTGCCTCACAATACGTCCGCTTCCCGATGGTGACGTCAGACGCCACCGGGATGGAGGGGCCTATTTAGCTCGGCTTCTCAGCCGCTATCTTCTGACAGTGGCGCTGAGGCTGCAAGGGGAGGTATATGCCGCTCTCCCCTTCCGTACACATCCACCCCACCTCTCAGGTAAGCTAAACTCTCTATCCGTAGGGGGCTATACTCCTTTTTGAGGATTGGTTTAATTGGCACTGTGAATAAGACAATGCTCTCCAGAGCAATTGTTTTATTGTCTTCATTTATTTTTTTATTTATTTATTGTTTTGTAGTTTACTGGGGCAGCATACACTTGGATCTTCTGATCTGGCTCTCAAGGGTTGTCCTTCTGGACTGCCACCGTGTGGTGAAACTGGAGTATTGTCCTCCTTTATGCTTTTGTTCATATGGCTTTTATAGCCCTGAACATTTACCCTTGATTCAACCTAGAAGGTAATTTTTAACACTTTCACTACTCTACTTCACTGACTGCTCTGTTTCCCCGCTATTAGTCCATGTGCTTAGAAATATTTCATTACTCTTCTGTAATATTCCATTTCAGTTACTCTACACTTGGGCCCCTCTGTGGACCAAAAAACGGTTTGGGAGGCCTTAGACGGGTGAGACGCATCCTTTTGATTGGCATTTGAGCCACGGCACTGTATATACGTTCACCATTTGTGTGTCTACTATTCACCTTTGAATCTGTTTTGGCTTTGGTAAGCAAACCCCTACCTCTTTCATCTTTTTCCTTCATGTTGTTTTACTGTTCCTAAGATCCACATGGGTGTTTCTTCCCTTTGTGGACCTGGAAACGAATGAATACACAGTATTTAATAAATTCCTATTTTTTTACTTACTTATATTGATCAGATTATTATTAGTATAGACTTGTAGGTAATATGCGAATTCTACCCATATATATTGTCTGTATGCAAATGTATATACACCAGTTGATGCTTTTTTAGCAATACTTAATTGAATTCGATCTTTCTGATAAATTAATATCTTTAAGTGTTTTGCAAGCATTGTATTTATATATTCTTGTTTTGTCTCTTTTTCTTTTTTTATTTCAGTATGCCACACCTGTACCAAAAAACTCCTGATGAAGCTCAGATATTGAGCGAAACATGTTGAGATTGGTATCGCAAAGTGGTTTCAAATTTTAAATTATGTCACTATCTGACCATGTTTGTTCAAGACTGTGCATGTTTTTAGATGATGTGTTTTGTTATTATTCGTAATCATTAAAGATATTAAATAAGAAATCTATTAGTCAGTTTGGCAATTTGCATACAGTGATTTTTTCTTTTTTTGAGGTTAATATACTTCTCTACTGACTTATCCAAAATTTTGAAAAGCACCTTAAAAATCCCAGGGGTATTCATACCCCAACCCCCCTTCTTTTTTGTACTCACTCAACCAAAGCAAAAAGAGGATATTAACACGAACATCACACAACCACCGAATTTTTCTTTGTCTCCTATCACCACTGACACAACTATAAACATCATCAGAAGCCTTCGCGACAGCACATCCCCAAAACGACATCATTCCCACAAAACTCCTTAAAGAATGTCCTGACATCCTGGCCCCTACTCTTACACACCTCATAAATCAATCATTCAAAGAAGGGACTGTACCAACCTCTCTCAAGCAAGGCATCGTCAAACCTCTGCTGAAGAAACCCAATCTTGACCCTAAGGACCCTAACTGCCGCAGACCAATAACAAGCCTCAACACCATCTCCAAGATTATGGAGAAAGCAGTAGTACAGCAGCTACAACGCCACCTGGACACACATCAACTCCTGGACCCTCTGCAATCAGGCTTCCGCCCAGGCCATGGCACAGAAACAGCACTTCTCAAAATATGGGATGACACCCTCGAAGCAGCAGATGACGGAGAATCCAGTCTCCTGGTACTGTTGGACCCCAGCGCAGCATTTGATACAGTGGACCACAATACTTTACTTGTCCGCCTCTCAGAAGTGGCAGGAGCCACAGGTCCGACTCGAAAATGGTTTGCATCCTTCCTAGAGAATCGCTCTCAGATAGTGAAGCTAGGAACATTCACCTTGGAAACCCGGGCAATCTCCTGCGGAGTTCCTCAGGGCTCACCCCTATCACCAGTACTATTCAACATATACATCCGCCCACTTCTCAATATCATCAGGAAAACCGATCTCTGCTTCCACTCATATGCTGACGACACCCAACTCTACTTTCGCATCACCGGACAAAAAAAACATCATCAACAATTAGAGGAATGCCTCAGTTCAATTGATGACTGGATGACCTTCAGCTCCCTCAAACTTAACAGCGCAAAAACAGAACTTCTTCTCCTACATGCCAACAAAAATTCCAAAATTAAGACCCCGTGGACACCTCCCACCATCCTAGGACAGACCATCGCTCCAAGCCTCAAAGCCAAGAGTCTCGGAGTCATCTTTGACTCAGGAATGACAATGGATGCACAAATAGGATCAGTGGTGAGCGATTCCCACCATCTCCTCCGCCTCCTACGCAGACTAATCCCCTTCATCCCAGAAGAAGACAAAGCAGCAGTTGTGGGAACAATCATCAATTCCCGACTCGACTACGCAAATTCGCTATACTTAGGACTACCCCAATATTAGCTTGCGCGCTTACAATTCATTCAAAACACGGCGGCAAGACTGTTAACAGGAAAAAAACCCTGGGAATCTATTTCACCATCCCTAAAGTGCCTACACTGGCTACCCGTAAAGAATCGGATCAAATTCAAGACCCTCTGCCTCACCCACAAATGCATACAAGGAAACGCTCCGCTATATCTTCAGGAGAAAATAAAACACTACACACCCAATCGCAGCCTTCGATCAGCCAACCAAAACCTCCTCATCATTCCCAAATATCGCTACAAAGCAAAGGGAGAACGAAGATTCGCAGTCCAAGGACCTCGACTATGGAACGCTCTTCCGACCCACATCCGCATGGAAGAAAACCACCAGGCCTTCAGAAAAAAACTAAAGACCTTCCTTTTCTAAGAGCTGGCAACAGAGAACGCATTTCTAGCGCCTTGAGGCGATTCAGTTCGCATTTGCAGCGCTCTACAAATCCTTCATTCATTCACCTCATCTACAATCTTGGCTTGGCTCCAGGCCTTGACTTTCTCATCTACACATACCTCCCAACTTTTTGAGATGGGAACATGGGACACCTTTTAGCAAAACTATGTAGGTATAGAAAACACCCCAACCATGCCCTCTTAAAAGGAGAATTATACAATAAAATTATTAGTTAAGCCAACAAATTCTTTATTTTACCACTACTAGTCCTTTATGCTGGCTTTTGAAATTTACAAATACAGCAATTTAGAAATTGGATCAAAGGTTTTTAGCACCGGGAAACACTTTTTGAAGGAAAAAAAAGTGCATTTTATACACAACTATACAGATCAGACCAAAATGAGGGACAAATGAGGAGGAAAGAGGGACGGAGGGACCTTGCTCCAAATCAGGAAAAGTCTCTCAAAATCAGGGACAGTTGAAAGCTATGTCTAAAATCTACTGACCACCCATTTATGATCTTGGCTTGGCTCCAGGCCCCGTTTCTCTCATCTACATCTTACTGACTACCTATCTACAACCTTGGCTTGGCTCCAGGCCTCAACTCTGTCATCTCCAATCTACTGACCACCCGTTTACGATCTTGGCTTGGCTCTAGGCCTTGACCCTCTCATCTATATCCTACTGACCACCCCTCTACAAACTCTTCCTATGGTGAGTGTCAACATTCTGCCAGCTGCTGGGCCCAACCTGCTGCTCTACAGTGTCTCTTCATGCTCCCTCTGAAACTCCCATTTCCCTGCTAGACAGCCGCCTTGTTGATCACCTCCAAGAGCAGACACCAGCCAACAGGACTTCCACTTTGTGCCCTGCACTCCTTGTCACCACTTCCAAAGGTGTTATGGACAAAGTCGCGAGGGACACCTTCTTGTCACTTTGGCCTCTAACCAGGTACATGACATCCACCTGTAAGACAAAGACAATTCCATAGCTCAACTCACCAACCAGTCTGCTGACCAACCAAATTAGCCTGTCTAACCGTCTGTTAAAAGCAGGGGTTTAGTTAGCACACATTTGCAAACGCATGTGAAAGCTGCAAGGCCTCGTCAAGGCACCCTGTATTACTTGCAGTCCTAACACTACTAAATTTATAAGTGTCTCCACAATGGAAGCACATGCATTAAATGTATATGCCCTCCATGTGCTCCTTACTGTGAAGGCCAGTTATGGGTGTGGGCGGTGGCCAGTGTTTTGTTACTGTTTGTAAATGTGGGTCGGGGACACACTGGACACCTTTGCTGCCATTGTGCTCTTGCTGGGTGTCCAGTGTGCTCCTGTCCCTTTAAGGGGGCTTGGGCCGCCTCCAGGCTCACCTGTCTCACACCTATCCATTTAATGCATGTGCTTCCATTGTGGAGACACTTATAAATTTAGTAGTATTAGGACTGCAAGTAATACAGGGTGCCTTGACGAGGCCTTGCAGCTTTCACATGCGTTTGCAAATGTGTGCTAACTAAACCCCTGCTTTTAACAGACGGTTAGACAGGCTAATTTGGTTGGTCAGCAGACTGGTTGGTGAGTTGAGCTATGGAATTGTCTTTGTCTTACATGTATATGCCCTCCATGTGCTCCTTACTGTGAAGGCCAGTTATGGGTGTGGGCGGTGGCCAGTGTTTTGTTACATGACATCCACCACCTCACAAACAATGACTCCTTCCCCAGGGTCTGCATCCGCCACCTCACAACCAATGACACCTTCTCATGGGTCTACATCCACCACCTCACAACCAATGACTAATTCTCCTGGGTATACATCCATCGCCTCACAACCAATGACTATTCTCCTGGGTCTACATCCACCACCTCACAACCAATGACCCCTTTTCATGGGTCTACATCTAGCATCTCACAACCAATGACTCCTTGTCATAGGTCTACATTCACCACCTCACAACCAATGACTCCTTCTCTTGTGTCTACATCCACCGCCTCACAACCAATGACTCCTTCTCCTGGGTCTACATCTACTGCCTCACAACCAATGACTTCTTCTCCTGGGTCTGCATCCACTACCTTCCAACCAATGACCCCTTTTCATGGGTCTACATACAGTGCCACACAACCAATGACTCCTTGTCATGGGTTTACATCCACCACCTCACAACCAATGACTCCTCCTGGGTCTACATCCCCTACCTCATAACCAATGACTCCTTCTCCAGGGTCTACATCCACCGCCACACAACCAATGACTCCTTCCCCTGTGTATACATCCATCGCCTCACAACCAATGACTATTCTCCTGGGTCTACATCCATCGGCTCACAGCCACTGATTCTTTCTCCTGGGTTTTCATCCACCACCTCACAACCAATGACCCCTTCTCATGGGTCTATATCCAGTGCATCACAACCAATGACTTCTTGTCGTGGGTCTACATACACTACCTCACAGACACTGACTTTCTCCTGGGTCTGCATCCACCACCTCACAACCAATGACCCCTTCTACTGGGTCTGCATCCACCACCTTACAACCAATGACCCCTTCTCATAGGTCTACATCCACAGCCTCACAGTTACTGGCTCTTTCTCCTGGGTCTACATCATGCGCCTCACAGCCAATAACTCCTTCTCCTGGGTCTGCAACCACCACCTCACAACCAATGACCCCTTCTCCTGGGTCTGCATCCACCACCTCACAACCAATGACCCCCTCTCATAGGTCTACATCCATGCCTCACAGCCATCGACTCCTTCTCCTGGGTCTGCCTCCACTGCCACACAACCAATGACTCCTTCCCCTGTGTATACATCCATCGCCTCACAACCAACGACTCCTTCTCCTGAGTCTACATCCACGGCCTCACAGCCACTGACTCTTTCTCCTGGGTCTACATCAAGCACCTCACAACCAATGACTCCTTCCCCTGTGTATCCAGGGTTCCCCAGGGTTCTGTGCTGGGACCAATCCTATTTAATTTGTTCATAAACGACCTGGAGGATGGGATAAAGAGTTCAATCTCTGTATTTGCAGACGATACTAAGCTAAGCAGGGCAATAACTTCTCCGCAGGATGTGGAAATCTTGCAAAAAGATCTGAACAAATGAATGGGGGAGGGGCGACTACATGGCAAATGAGGTTCAATGTAGAAAAATGTAAAATAATGCATTTGGGTGGCAAAAATATGAATGCAATCTATACACTGGGGGGAGAACCTCTGGGGGAATCTAGGATGGAAAAGGACCTGGGGGTCCTAGTGGATGATAGGCTCAGCAATGGCATGCAATGCCAAGCTGCTGCTAATAAAGCAAACAGAATATTGGCATTAAAAAGGGATCAACTCCAGAGATAAAGCGATAATTCTCCCGCTCTACAAGACTCTGGTCCGGCCGCACCTGGAGTATGCTGTCCAGTTCTGGGCACCAGTCCTCAGGAGGGACGTACTGGAAATGGAGCGAGTACAAAGAAGGGCAACAAAGCTAATAAAGGGTCTGGAGGATCTTAGTTATGAGGAAAGGTTGCAAGCACTGAACTTATTCTCTCTGGAGAAGAGACGCTTGAGAGGGGATATGATTTCAATTTACAAATACTGTACTGGTGACCCCACAATAGGGATAAAACTTTTTCGCAGAAGAGAGTTTAATAAGACTCGTGGCCACTCATTACAATTAGAAGAAAAGAGGTTTAACCTTAAACTACGTAGAGGGTTCTTTACTGTAAGAACGGTAAGGATGTGGAATTCCCTTCCACAGGCGGTGGTCTCAGCGGGGAGCATTGATAGCTTCAAGAAACTATTAGATAATCACCTGAATGACCGCAATATACAGGGATATGTAATGTAATACTGACACATTATCACACACATAGGTTGGACTTGATGGACTTGTGTCTTTTTTCAACCTCACCTACTATGTAACTATGTAACTATGTAACTATGTATACATCCATCGCCTCACAACCAACGACTCCTTCTCCTGAGTCTACATCCACGGCCTCACAGCCACTGACTCTTTCTCCTGGGTCTACATCAAGCACCTCACAACCAATAACTCCTTCTCCTGGGTCTGCATCCACCACCTCACAATCAATGACCCCTTCTCATGGGTCTACATCCATCGCCTCACAGCCATTGACTCCTTCTCCTGGGTCTGCATCCACCACCACACAACCAATAACTCCTTCTCCTGTGTATACATCCATCGCCTCACAACCAATGACTCCTTCTCCTGGGTCTACATCCACCGCCTCCCAACCAATGACTCCTTCTCCTGGGTCTACATTCAACGCCTCACAGCCACTGACTCTTTCTCCTGGGTCTACATCCAGTGCCTCACAACCAATGACCCCTTTCTCATGGGTCTACATCCAGTGTCTCACAACCAATGACTCCTTGACATGGGACTACATCCACCGCCTCACAACCAATGACCCTTTCTCATGGGTCTGCATCCACCAGCTCACAACCAATGACTCCTTCACCTGGGTCTGCATCCACCAGCTCACAACCAATGACCCCTTCTCATCGGTCTACATCCAGCGCCTCACAACCAATGATTCCTTGTCATAGGTCTATGTCCACCACCTCACTCCTTGTCACAGGTTTGCATCCACCACCTCACCTCATCTTTTCTCAATAATCCCTAATACAAAACGGTCTCTTCTTTTTCAATCTCAGAAGATCGGGAAGTGTAAAAATATATCCTGAATCTTATTTATTTGTTTCCAAGTAGAATTATCCCTATAAATGTATATATAACATATCATGGGTTTGGGAGCCCAACGGACATGAAACGGTTGGCGTCCTCCTCTGCTCTTTGCCGCATCCTGCTGTACACATGTACTTCATCATCAGTGGAAAAATCCTCCATACCAGCCAATCAGCTGAGGAATTTCACACGTTGTCCCATCCGTATGTAGCTGGGAAGTGAGCGCTCCTCTTTGCGTGATTCATTTCCTCCCCGGCTGATCCTAGGCCAGCTCCGTGTCTTCGCCACTTGTGACCTCACATCATGATCCAATTTCCCCAACATCTCAGGCCTGAGAATCTTACATACTTCGCATATTTCCTTCCATCATTCGCCTTCGCTGCCATGATGGTGCTGAACACGCCCTGCCGGATGCGGCGCACACGTGCAGACGGTCTATTTTCAGAACAGATTCACCAAAACTTTCACTGGCAGAGGACAGAAAAAAAAATGAGACTTGTAAGCCTATCAACATTTCAGATGAATGGAAAATTCTTCTCCAGATGAAAGGCCGGAGGAATGTCAGCGCCCTTTGTGTCTGCTTCACGAATCCCGCGCCTTGTCGGCAGAGCCAAGCGTGGTGCACCATGGGAGCCAATGGCATTTATTTCCTGTGCATTAAGCGGTCCGTGATAATACAGATCCATTAAAGGGGTCCTCTGCTTGAATTCTTACTAATTGTAAGCTGCAGACAAACAATTTTGCCACCATATTAGCACTGCCACTTTATATACTTACATTTTATAGTTTCATCCCTCTTTTTTTTCCTGTAAAAAAAAAAATAGCAAAATCCAAAAACTTTTAGAGTAGACTGTTAGATAAATCTAGTTTAGCTCCTCTGTATTCAATGGAGCAGGGGTTGATTGTTCAGGCCTGCTCAGTGTCTCACAGGCTGCTGCTCTGATTACTTCCCCCTGTCTTCTAGAGGTTTCTAGAATTATAGTGGGTGGGTGAACAGAGAAAGCAGCCTAAATATTTATGGATCTCAAGCCAACCCCTGGGGAGTTGTGCCCAGGAGGTGGTGGAAGAGACTATAAATAGATTGGGGCCTGAGGCAGAGCAGCAGAGTTCCTCTGTCCATTCCTGCTGGAGGGAGGAGACACCCCTGCAGGGGCACTGCCCCGGGGGGCGGGACTTCTGAAGGTGCCATCTAGAAGACATCGAGGTCCCAGCTGAGACTTCAGCTGGGGAGGGGGGGTACCTAATCGCAATTGCTTAGTCCACAAGTTCATTTGGGTCTGGACATAGGTGTGCGCACAGGATGTGGGGGTATCACCGCTCCAGGTAGATCAGATTGGAATGAACCTCTCCTCTAAATTAGAAGCCACAGGTGCTGGCAATGCATATGAGCAATGAGGATGATACTGACGCGTTTCACACTATTAAACAGTGCTTAATCATAGCTATGATTAAGCACGGTTTGATAGTGTGAAACGCGTCAGTTCTTCTGTCCATTCTGCTGTGGCATGTATTTTTGATCATATTTTCTACGAATAAAGGCGAATTTTTGGAGTGCGGCTGTCCAGAATCTTTTCTCATCCTCAGTGCGCACAGGGTGTGCCGGGGGTGTCTGGGCACACCCTAATCACCCTGTGCGACGCAGATTGCCCCTGTTGAACGCCCCTACCCCCGTGGCAGCTGAGGTAACAGAGAAAGGGACTAAGGAATCTCTGTCCTCAGTCCCTTTCTCTGCAATTTTACCAAAACCCCTCAATGGGGCTCCTAACATTGTAAAAAAAAAAATAATAATAATTAAAAAATAATATTAAAAAAAAAAAATTGGACAAAATAACAAAATGAAATAATTAAAAAAAAAAAAAAAACTACTGACACCAATCTCTTCCCTACTGACACTGTCTACTGCGCATGTGTGTTTGAGCTTTGGGGTTCACACCCTAATGCAATAGGCCACGCACACCTATGGGTCTGGAGAAGCTCACTGGAGCATGTCCCAGGAGGAAGCTGGAGGAGACATGTCCAGCTGTCCTTTGGTTCTGTGAGTTTGTGCCTCCTTCACTGGAGAGTGCCGGTGGATATCGGAAGGAGGCAACTGATGATCCTGTGGCCGTGTGAGTAAATGACCCTGGCGCTGGAAGTTAGTGACTGTGTGCAGCCCTGTCCATTGGGAAAAAGTCGTAGTCTTATGCCAGAAATAGGTTCTGTGGGACATTTTAGCATAGCTCAGCAAGCTTGAGAAGGGTCCTCAAAGCATTCAGTTCTGGGGTGTCCCATGCTCCCTCAACGCAAACCAAGTACTGACCAAACAAGTACCAAGTTTCAAAAAAACCTAAAATAAAGATACCCTCAGACTGTTTCTTTGAACCAATGAAAAAAATGTGATTCACAGTTCTGGTACCAGTGGAGCACCAAAGAAGAAACCACAAAGTACTTCAGCCCAGTCGACTCCACCAGTAAATGAAGTACCCCCTTTTAGGGTGGTCGGCCCCCCTTTTAGTGAATAGTGATATCATAAATGATTGCTGGTTGGTTTCTGTGGGTGGATGCATCCTTCCCGTTTTCTTGTCTGTTTGGTCTTTGTACCAAGCTGCTTCTCCGATTGGCTGCTGAGCTCTTCCAACATTAAGCCTCACATTGCTACGGCTTAGAAACCCTGCGAGTTCAGCTGAACTCGCACGATTTTAACCCAGCAATGCAGTTCGACTTCGGGGGGTGATTTGACAGACATCTGTGCGGGTTCCTGCACAGATCTCTATACAAATTGCCTCCAGAAGTCGCCAAAAGTAGTACAGGAACTACTTTTGGAAATCGGTGCGGTGCCGCTTCAGACGGTGCCATTGCCGGCAATAGCCGCCGATTTCGTATGCGATTTGACAGCCGAATCGTACCAATGTGAACCTAGGATGAGTGTCAGCAATATCTTCCCGTCATCATTAGTACCCTCAGGATCGACTCCTCTCTCTCTAAAGTAGAACATACACTCACCGGCCACCTTATTAGGTACACCTGTTCAGTTGCTCGGAAACACAAATTGTTAATCAGCCAATCACATGGCAGCAACTCAATGCATTTAGGCATCTAGAAGTAGTGAAGACGACTTGCTGAAGTTTACACCGAGCATCCGAATGGGGAAGAAGGGGGATTGAAGGGACTTTGAATGTAGCGTTGTTGGTGTCAGACTGGCTGGTTTGAGTATTTCTGGGATTTTCACACACAGCCATCTCTCGGGATTACAGAGAATGGTGGGAAAAAGAGAAAATATCCAGTAAGTGGCAGTTATGTGGAGGAAAACGCCTTGTTGAGGTCAGAGGAGAATGGGCAGACTGGTTCCAGACCATAGAAAGGCAACAGTAACTCAAAGAACCACTCGTTAAGTGTATGCGGAATACCATCTCTGAACGCACAACACACCCAACCTTGAAGCAGATGGGCTACAGCAGCCTTCTCATCCAACATCAGTGCCTGACCTCACAAATGCTCTTCTGGAAGAATGGTCAAACATTCCCATAGACACCCTCCTAAACCTTGTGGACGGCCTTCCCAGAAGAGTTGAAGCTGTTATAGCTGCAAAGGGCGGAGCCAACTCAATATTGAACCCTACGGACTAAGACTGGGGGGTCATTAAAGTTCATGTGTGTGTAAAGGCAGGCGTCCCAATACTTTTGGTAGCATAGTGTGTATAATTGTCACATCGGGGGGTCTGGACGATATTCATTTGGCGAGCCAGCCAGACCGGTAAACCTGCAACCAGATCCGTGTCCCGGCTCAGCTTTTCCCTTTCCTCAGAACTCGGCGGAGAAACCGCAAGGAAATGATCAGATTTGTCGCCGCTCGCTGTAGATTAACGATAAAATAAATCAGACTTATAGGCCGTCTTTCCGCTGCGTCCGCTTCCCTCATAAACAAAACAAACGAGGCTTCTGCTAATTAGGTGTTAATAAGCAATACGCTTTATTTTACAGTCTTGCTGTGTTTACAGTTCGCTCGGATCTTCCTGACGCTCGTTACTCTCTGATCATTTATGGCGTTGTTAGAGAAATACGCCATTAACAAGCCCGCCGCGGCGGCTGACATCACAGACGCAACGCGCCAATGAGTCATTTTTATTTATTTTACATTTGCTGGTGATGTCGCCCGTATTTCATTAATGGCGGCGGGAAGTGTATTCTGTGAGTGAGCGATTCGCGGGGCGAGTCCTGAGATAGAAGTTTACAGAACTTTTCATGACTGCGGCAATCTTCAGCTGGGTGCGTCCACCAATCACCGGAGAAGGTCTGTACTGAAAGGGAGGGAGGC
The DNA here is from genome assembly GCA_037952835.1 of Lithobates septentrionalis. NCBI lineage: Eukaryota > Metazoa > Chordata > Amphibia > Anura > Ranidae > Lithobates > Lithobates septentrionalis. Next base: position 69,166 of record JBBDGP010004686.1, read on the forward strand.
GGCCACGCTGACCTCACTTCGACTGATGGCCTGGCTATTGAGTTAAAGTGCACCTGTCATCATATATATCAGGGCTCAAAAGTTCAAGTCCTGAGCTACTAGTCAGGCCTTAAGAATTATTCACCGCCAGTAGCCCCACCCAACCCCTACCCTGCCCCGCCCCTAATTCCATCCCTATACACACCCTCGTAGATTATCATTATCATAAAATTACATTGTTAAATCATGTTTTATGCAGAATGAAGTTACCCAGTGCCCATCAATGCAGCCTCATCAGTGCCCGTCAGTGCTGCCTCATCAGTGTAGCCTCATCGGTGCCCATCAGTGCAGCATATCAGTGCAGCCTCATCAGTGCCCGTCAATGCAGCCTCATCAGTGCTGCCCCATTAGTGCCCATCAGTGCTGAACAATACAGCCTCATCTGTGCCCATCAGTGCAGCATATCAGTGCAGCCTCATCAGTGCCGCTTCATCAGTGCCCGTCAATGCAGCCTCATCAGTGCTGCCCCATTAGTGCCCATCAGTGCTGAACAATACAGCCTCATCAGTACCCATCAGTGCAGCCCCATCAGTGCCTATCAATGCAGCCTCATCAGTGTCAATCAATGCAGCCTTTCAATGCCCATCAATGCCGCCTCATCAGTACCCATCAACACAGCCTCATCAGTGCAGCATATCAATGCAGCCTCATCAGTGCCTGTCAGTGCTGCCTCATCAGTACCCGTCAGTGCCGCCTCATCAGTGCAGCCTCATCGGTGCCCATCAATGCAGCCTCATCAGTGCTGCCACATTAGTGCCCATCAGTGCTGAACAATACAGCCTCATCAGTGCCCATCAATTAAGCCAATTAGTGCCCATCAGCGCAGCCTATCAGTGCCCATCAGTGCAGCCTCATCAGTGTCCATCAATGCAACCTATTAGTGCCCATCAGTGCAGCCTCATTAGTGTCCATCAATGCAGCCTATCAGTGCCCACCAATGCAGCCTCATCAGTGCCCATCAATGAAGCCTACCAATGCCACCTCATCAGTACCCATCAATGCAGCCTCATTAATGCAGCATATCAGTGCCCATCAATGCAGCCTATCAGTGCCCATCAGTGCAGCCTCAGCAGTGCCTATCAATGCAGGCTATCAATGCCAACTCATCAGTACCCATCAGTGCAGCCTCATCAGTGCACCATATCAGTGCCAATCAATTCAGCCTATCAGTGCCCATTGATGCAGCCTCATCGGTGCCCATCAGCACAGCCTATCAGGGTCATTGGAGACACAGGAGTCAGTGGGGCCACTAGAGATGCAGGAGTCACTGAGACACAGGGTCACTGGTGCAGCTGGAGACACAGGAGTCAACAGGATCACTGGAGACACAGAAGTACATAGAATAGGAGTCACTGGAAGCACAGGAGTCACTGGGGTAGCTAGAGACACAGGAGCCATTGGAGGCACAGGAACACACAGGAGTCACCGGGATAGATGGACACACAGATGTCACTGGAGATACAAGAGTCAAAGGGGTCACTAGAGACAAGAGAGTCACTGGAAGCACAGAAGTGCATGAGGGTCCCCAAAGACAAAGGAGGCACGAGGGTACTGGGGTAGCTGAAGACACAGATGTCACTAGAAACACAGGAGTCAATGGGGTTACTACAGACAAAGAAGTCATGGTCAACGGGGTCATTAGAGACACAAGAGACACAGAAGCACACAAGGGTCACCAAAGACACAGGAATCACAGATGCACAGGGGGATTATAGTCAACAGGGTCACTAGAGACGCAGGAATCAGTGAAGCACGGCACCACACAGGGTCACTGAGGTAGCTGGAGACACAGAAGTCACTGGGGTCACTAGAGACACAGGAGCACACAGGAGTCACTGCAAACACAGGAGACACAGGAGTCAGCGGGATCATTAGAGACACAGGAGCACACAAGAGTCACTGGAAACACAGGGGTCACTGGGGTAGCTGGAGACACAGAAGTCAGTGGGGTCACCGGAGACACAGAAGTCACTGGAAACACAGGGGTCACTGGGGTAGCTGGAGACACAGGAGTCACTGGGGTAGGTGGAGACACAGGAGTCACTGGGGTAGGTGGAGACACAGGAGTCAATGGGGTCACCAGAGACACAGCACACAAGAGTCACTGGAAACAAAGGAGTCACTGGGGTAGCTGGAGACACAGGAATCGCTGCAAACACAGGGGTCACTGGGGTAGCTAGAGACACAGGAGTCACTGGAGGCGCAGGAACATACAGGGGGTCACTGGGGTAGATGGACACACAGATGTCACTGGAGATATAAAACTCAAAGGGGTCACTAGAGACAAGAGAGTCACTGGAGGCACAGAAGAGCACGAGGGTCCCCAAAGGAGGTACTGAGGCACGAGGGTACTGGGGTAGCTGGAGACTCAGATGTCACTGGAAACACAGGAGTCACTGGGGTTACTACAGACAAAGAAGACTTCATTCCCACACAACCTGAACGGCTCTCACACATTTCCTTGGTTCACATGTTTTCATGAAGCTATGTACAGCCCCTCCCACCAGCCATGATCCACCTGCATTGCACAGAGAAGCACAGAGACACGGTTATGACATCACCGGGTCTAAAATAAGGTATGTAATGTAAATGGAAAAGCTTTATTAAAAAATTCCATTAGCATGTTGGTGGGGGGGATCAGGGAAGGCGAAATATAAGCAAATTAAATTTCAGCAATAACGGATCAAATCAATAGTAAGTATCCTTAATGGAGCAAATCACAAGCAATGGGGGATTTACTGAAACTGCAGCTGTGCATGGGAGCCAATCAGCTTCTAACTTCAGTTTGTTCAATTAAGCCTTGACAATAAAACCTGGAAGCTGATTGGCTCCCACGCACAGCTGCACCAGATTCTATGTGCTCCAATTTTAGTAAATCTCCCCCCAATGTGACTCTGATTTCTGTTGGGGTTAAATATCAGTATCCTGAAATCGAGTAGTTCTGGTACTTTGCGGCCAATCGTTGCCCTTCTGCCCCTCAATACGACCCCGGCCTCCCACCTGCCATGTCATGTTAGAAATTATATCATCACAAAAACGATCAGTCCACCCAATCCTCACCTCGGTATTCACACACGGGTCCAACGCCCAAACTCAGCTTCAAATGAGGTGTTCACTTTTATTCCTGAGATCAGAGCTGCTCTAAAAGCATTATGGGAGTTTCCTTTACAGACTTGTTTTTGAAAGGTGCTGGTTCCGGGGCTGTCCTCTTCATCCTCAGATATACAGTGCCTGGAAAAAGTATTCACACCCCTTAAAATTTCCCACATGTTGTCATGTTACAACCAAAAACGTAAATGTATTTTATTGGGATTTTATGTGATCAACCAACACAAAGTGTCACATAATTGTGAAGTGGAAGGAAAATGATAAATGATACAAATAAATATGTGAAAAGTGTGGGGGGGGGGGCATTTGTATTCAGCCCCCTTTACTCTGATACCCCTAACTAAAATCTAGTGGAACCAATTGCCTTCAGAAGTCACCTAATTAGTAAATAGAGTCCACCTGTGTGTAATGTAATCTCAGTATAAATACAGCTGTTCTGTGAAGCCCTCAGAGTTTTGTTAGAGAACCTTAGTGAACAAACAGCATCATGAAGGCCAAGGAACACACCAGACAGGTCAGGGATAAAGTTGTGGAGAAGTATAAAGCAGGGTTAGGTTATAAAAAAATCTCCCAAGCTTTGAACATCTCACAGAGCTCTGTTCAATCCATCATCGGAAAATGGAAAGAGTATGGCACAACTGCAACCCTACCAAGACATGGCCGTCCACCTAAACTGACCGGCCGGGCAAGGAGAGCATTCATCAGAGAAGAGCCAAGAGGTCCATGGTAACTCTGGAGGAGCTGCAGAGATCCACAGCTCAGGGGGGAGAATCTGTCCACAGGACAACTATTAGTCGTGTTCTCCACAAATCTGCCCTTTATGGAAGAGTGACAAGAAGAAAGACATTGGAGAAAGAAAGTCATAAGAAGTCCTGTTTGTAGTTTGTGAGAAGCCATGTGGAGGACACAGCAAACATGTGGAAGAAGGTGATCTGGTCACATGAGACCAAAATTCAACTTTATGGCCTAAAAGCAAAACGCTATGTGTGGGGAAACTAACACCGCACATCACCCTGAACACACCATCCCCACTGTGAAACATGGTGGTGGCAGCTTCATGTGGTGGGGATGATTTTCTTCAGCAGGGACAGGAAAGCTGGTCAGAGTTGATGGGAAGATGGATGGAGACAAATACAGGACAATCTTAGAAGAAAACCTGTTAGAGTCTACAAAAGACTTGAGACTGGGGGGAGGTTCACCTTCCAGCAGGACAACGACCCGAAACATCCAGCCAGAGCTACAATGGAATGGTTTATATCAAAGCATATTCATGTGTTAGAATGGCCCAGTCACAGTCCAGACCTAAATCACATTGAGAATCTGTGGCAAGACTTGAAAATTGCTGCTCACAGACGCTCTCCATCCAATCTGACAGAGCTTGAGATATTTTACAAAGAAGAATGGGCAGAAATGTCCTCTCTAGATGTGCAAAGCTGGTAGAGACACCCCCAAAAAGACTTGTAGAGAAAGGGGGTTCTACAAAGTATTGACTCCGGGGGGCGCCATACAAATGCCCCTCCCCCACACTTTTCACATATTTATTTGTATCATTTATCATTTTCCTTCCACTTCACAATTATGTGACACTTTGTGTTGGTCTATCACATAAAATCCCAATAAAATACATTTACGTTTTTGGTTGTAACAAAATGTGGGAAATTTCAAGGGGTATGAATACTTTTTCAAGGCACTACACTACTGGAGCGAGTTGCAGGTCAGCACATGCAAATTAAATGTCTTTACATTTCACTGGCTGCATGCTTGTCCCAAGCCTCTAATTCACCAAGGAATAAGGATGACAGCCGGGACTCCTCCACCTGTAAAACCAAGTTGATAATGACAGCTTCTTTCAGGTTACATGCACACAGGTGTTCTGCCACGGTGAAAATGGCAGCGGGAGAAATCTGCTGATTCCAGCTGCAGTTTTTGACAGGTGTGAGTGGCTAGCTGCGGCCTCTGAGCTCAGACACATCAATGACAGGCTGGCGGCAGACGCAGCTATTTGTGGCTGTTTGCAGAGCCAGCGATTATCTGCACTTTTCTGTGTGTCCAGCGGTGATCACCACATGTAATCACCGGATGTGCGAACGGCCACAAATAACTGCAGCTGCCAGCAACCTGTTATTGAAGTGGACGGGCTCAGTGGTCATGGCTAGCCTGTACAGCCAATCTGTACATCTGTACATTAAAGAGGACAGGTCTGAGTGTGTATAGGACAGGTCCTCTTTAATGAACAGGCTGAGAGTGTATAGGACAGGTCCTCTTTACAGGATGAGTGTGTATAGGACAGGTTCTCTTTACAGGATGAGTGTGTATAGGACAGGTTCTCTTTAATGTACAGGCTAAGTTTGTATAGGACAGGTCCTCTTTACAGGCTGAGTGTGTATAGGACAGGTCCTCTTTAATGAACAGGCTGAGAGTGTATAGGACAGGTCCTCTTTACAGGATGAGTGTGTATAGGACAGGTCCTCTTTAATGAACAGGCTGAGCGGGTATAGGACAGGTCCTCTTTAATGAACATGCTGTGATTGCGCTCTTCAGGTTGGGGGATGGGTGGAAGGTCTCCTAAGGTCTCCTAAGGTCCCATGTGGCAGACGTTGTGCTGTGATTATCCACCATTTGGACTTCGGCATCTACAAGCCTCTCTACAGGTCTGGGAGTTGGCGGCTAAGCTTCAGGATATTGCTGGGATTTCTGCAGATGATCTGCCAGGAGCTTCAATCCTCCTCCTCGATCGTCTCCTCCGACTTCTCACACGGCAAAGTCACACCGCCACCGTCTAGGTTCCTTCTGGAGTATTTCACCGGAGTGTCCGGAGCGCCAACTGCCAATCAGAAGATACAATGTCAGCTATCAGTGATGTCATAAAATCCTCCCATCATACACCTCTATGATCTGATCCTCCCATCATACACCTCTATGATCTGATCCTCCCATCATCCACTTCTATGATCTGATTCTCCCATCATACACCTCTATGATCAGATCCTCCCGTCACACACCTCCATGATCTGATCCTCCCGTCACACACCTCTATGATCTGATCCTCCCATCACACACCTCTATGATCTCATCCTCCTCTATGATCTGATCCTCCCGTCACACACCTCTATGATCTGATCCTCCCGTCACACACCTCTATGATCTGATCCTCCCGTCACACACCTCTATGATCTGATCCTCCCATCACACACCTCTATGATCTCATCCTCCTGTCATCCTCCTCTATGATCTGATCCTCCCGTCACACACCTCTATGATCTCATCCTCCTGTCATCCTCCTCTATGATCTGATCCTCCCGTCACACACCTCTATGATCTGATCCTCCCATCATCCTCCTCTATGATCTGATCCTCCCGTCACACACCTCTATGATATGTTCTTCCCTTCGTACACCTCTATGATCTGATCCTCCCATCATCCTCCTCTATGATCTGATCCTCCCGTCACACACCTCTATGATCCGATCCTCCCATCATACACCTCTATGATCTGATCCTCCCGTCATACACCTCTATGATATGTTCTTCCCTTCATACACCTCTATGATCTGATCCTCCCGTTATCCACCTCTATGATCTGATCCTCCCTTCATACACCTCTATGATCTGATCCTCCCTTCATACTCCTCTATGATCTGATCCTCCCGTCACACACCTCTATGATCTGATCCTCCCGTCACACACCTCTATGATCTGATCCTCCCGTCATACACCTCTATGATCTGATCCTCCGTTCATACACCTCTATGATGGGATCCCCCCGCCATACACCTCTATGATCTGATCCTCCCTTCATACACCTCCATGATCGAATCCTCCCGTCACGCACCTCTATGATCTGATCCTCCTGTCATCCTCCTTTATGATCTAATCCTCCCATCATCCTCCTCTATGATCTGATCCTCCCATCACACACCTCTATGATGTGATCCTCCCGTCATACACCTCTATGATCTGATTCTCCCGTCATACACCTCTATAATCTGATCCTCCCGTCATACACCTCTATGATCTGATCCTCCCATCACACACCTCTATGATCTGATCCTCCCATCACACACCTCTATGATCTGATCCTCCCGTCATACACCTCTATGATCTGATTCTCCCGTCATACACCTCTATGATCTGATCCTCCCATCACACACCTCTATGATCTGATCCTCCCGTCATACACCTCTATGATCTGATCCTCTCGTCACACACCTCTATGATCTGATCCTCCCATCACACACCTCTATGATCTGATCCTCCCGTCATACACCTCTATGATCTGATCCTCCCATCACACACCTCTATGATCTGATTCTCCCGTCATACACCTCTATGATCTGATCCTCCCATTACACACCTCTATGATCTGATCCTCCCGTCATACACCTCTATGATCGGATCCTCCCGTCATCCTCCTCTATGATCTGATCCTCCCGTCATACACCTCTATGATCTGATCCTCCCGTCATACACCTCTATGATCTGATCCTCCCGTCATACACCTCTATGATCAGATCCTCCCGTCATCCACCTCTATGATCTGATCCTCCCGTCATACACCTCTATGATCTGATCCTCCCGTCACACACCTCTATGATCTGTTCCTCCCTTCATACACCTCTATGATCTGATCCTCCCATCATCCACCTCTATGATCTGTTCCTCCCTTCATACACCTCTATGATCTGATCATCCCATCATCCACCTCTATGATCTGATCCTCCCATCATACACCTCTATGATCTGATCCTCCCGTCACACACCTCTATGATCTGTTCCTCCCTTCATACACCTCTATGATCTGATCCTCCCATCATCCACCTCTATGATCTGTTCCTCCTTTTATACACCTCTATGATCTGATCCTCCCTTCATACACCTCAATGATCTGATCTCCCCATCACACACCTCTATGATCTGTTCCTCCCTTCATCCACCTCTATGATCTGTTCATCCCTTCATACACCTCTATGATCGCATCCTCCTGCCATCCTCCTCTATGATCTGGTCCTTCCGTCATCTTCCTCTATGATCTGATCCTCCCATCATACACCTCTATGATCTGATCCTGTCGTCACACACCTCTATGATCTGATCCTCCCGTCACACACCTCTATGATCTGATCTTCCCATCATACACCTCTATGATCTGATCCTCCAGTCCTCCTCCTCTATGATCTGATCGTCCCATCATCCTCCTCTATGATCTGATCCTCCCATCATACACCTCTATGATCTGATCCTCCCATCATACACCTCTATGATCTGATCCTGCCTTCACACACCTCTATGATCTGATCCTCCCGTCACACACCTCTATGATCTGATCTTCCCATCATACACCTCTATGATCTGATCCTCCAGTCATCCTCCTCTATGATCTGATCGTCCCGTCATCCTCCTCTATGATCTGATCTTCCCATCATACACCTCTATGATCTGATCCTCCAGTCATCCTCCTCTATGATCTGATCTTCCCATCATACACCTCTATGATCTGATCCTCCAGTCATCCTCCTCTATGATCTGATCGTCCCGTCATCCTCCTCTATGATCTGATCTTCCCATCATACACCTCTATGATCTGATCCTCCAGTCATCCTCCTCTATGATCTGATCTTCCCATCATACACCTCTATGATCTGATCCTCCAGTCATCCTCCTCTATGATCTGATCCTCCCATCATACACCTCTATGATCTGATCCTGCCGTCACACACCTCTATGATCTGATCCTCCCGTCACACACCTCTATGATCTGATCTTCCCATCATACACCTCTATGATCTGATCCTCCAGTCATCCTCCTCTATGATCTGATCGTCCCGTCATCCTCCTCTATGATCTGACCTTCCCATCACACACCTCTATGATCTGATCCTCCAGTCATCCTCCTCTATGATCTGATCCTCCCATCATACACCTCTATGATCTGATCCTGCCGTCACACACCTCTATGATCTGATCCTCCCGTCACACACCTCTATGATCTGATCCTCCCGTCACACACCTCTATGATCTGATCTCCCCATCACACACCTCTATGATCTGATCCTCCCATAATCCACCTCTATGATCTGTTCATCCCTTCATACACCTCTATGATCGGATCCTCCCGGCATCCTCCTCTATGATCTGATCCTCCCATCATACACCTCTATGATCTGATCCTGCCGTCACACACCTCTATGATCTGATCCTGCCGTCACACACCTCTATGATCTGATCTCCCCATCACACACCTCTATGATCTGATCCTCCCGTCACACACCTCTATGATCTGATCCTCCAGTCATCCTCCTCTATGATCTGATCTTCCCATCATACACCTCTATGATCTGATCCTCCAGTCATCCTCCTCTATGATCTGATCCTCCTGTCATACACCTCTATGATCTGATCCTCCCGTCACACACCTCTATGATCTGATCCTCCTCTATGATCTGATCCTCCCTTCATACACCTCTATGATCTGTTCCTCCTTTTATACACCTCTATGATCTGATCCTCCCTTCATACACCTCAATGATCTGATCTCCCCATCACACACCTCTATGATCTGTTCCTCCCTTCATCCACCTCTATGATCTGTTCATCCCTTCATACACCTCTATGATCGCATCCTCCTGCCATCCTCCTCTATGATCTGGTCCTTCCGTCATCTTCCTCTATGATCTGATCCTCCCATCATACACCTCTATGATCTGATCCTGTCGTCACACACCTCTATGATCTGATCCTCCCGTCACACACCTCTATGATCTGATCTTCCCATCATACACCTCTATGATCTGATCCTCCAGTCCTCCTCCTCTATGATCTGATCGTCCCATCATCCTCCTCTATGATCTGATCCTCCCATCATACACCTCTATGATCTGATCCTCCCATCATACACCTCTATGATCTGATCCTGCCTTCACACACCTCTATGATCTGATCCTCCCGTCACACACCTCTATGATCTGATCTTCCCATCATACACCTCTATGATCTGATCCTCCAGTCATCCTCCTCTATGATCTGATCGTCCCGTCATCCTCCTCTATGATCTGATCTTCCCATCATACACCTCTATGATCTGATCCTCCAGTCATCCTCCTCTATGATCTGATCTTCCCATCATACACCTCTATGATCTGATCCTCCCGTCACACACCTCTATGATCTGATCCTCCCGTCACACACCTCTATGATCTCATCCTCCTGTCATCCTCCTCTATGATCTGATCCTCCCGTCACACACCTCTATGATCTCATCCTCCTGTCATCCTCCTCTATGATCTGATCCTCCCGTCACACACCTCTATGATCTGATCCTCCCATCATCCTCCTCTATGATCTGATCCTCCCGTCACACACCTCTATGATATGTTCTTCCCTTCGTACACCTCTATGATCTGATCCTCCCATCATCCTCCTCTATGATCTGATCCTCCCGTCACACACCTCTATGATCCGATCCTCCCATCATACACCTCTATGATCTGATCCTCCCGTCATACACCTCTATGATATGTTCTTCCCTTCATACACCTCTATGATCTGATCCTCCCGTTATCCACCTCTATGATCTGATCCTCCCTTCATACACCTCTATGATCTGATCCTCCCTTCATACTCCTCTATGATCTGATCCTCCCGTCACACACCTCTATGATCTGATCCTCCCGTCACACACCTCTATGATCTAAACCTCCTGTCATACACCTCTATGATCTGATCCTCCGTTCATACACCTCTATGATGGGATCCCCCCGCCATACACCTCTATGATCTGATCCTCCCTTCATACACCTCCATGATCGAATCCTCCCGTCACGCACCTCTATGATCTGATCCTCCTGTCATCCTCCTTTATGATCTAATCCTCCCATCATCCTCCTCTATGATCTGATCCTCCCATCACACACCTCTATGATGTGATCCTCCCGTCATACACCTCTATGATCTGATTCTCCCGTCATACACCTCTATAATCTGATCCTCCCGTCATACACCTCTATGATCTGATCCTCCCATCACACACCTCTATGATCTGATCCTCCCATCACACACCTCTATGATCTGATCCTCCCGTCATACACCTCTATGATCTGATTCTCCCGTCATACACCTCTATGATCTGATCCTCCCATCACACACCTCTATGATCTGATCCTCCCGTCATACACCTCTATGATCTGATCCTCTCGTCACACACCTCTATGATCTGATCCTCCCATCACACACCTCTATGATCTGATCCTCCCGTCATACACCTCTATGATCTGATTCTCCCGTCATACACCTCTATGATCTGATCCTCCCATCACACACCTCTATGATCTGATTCTCCCGTCATACACCTCTATGATCTGATCCTCCCGTCATACACCTCTATGATCTGATCCTCCCATCACACACCTCTATGATCTGATCTTCCCATCATACACCTCTATGATCTGATCCTCCAGTCATCCTCCTCTATGATCTGATCGTCCCGTCATCCTCCTCTATGATCTGACCTTCCCATCACACACCTCTATGATCTGATCCTCCAGTCATCCTCCTCTATGATCTGATCCTCCCATCATACACCTCTATGATCTGATCCTGCCGTCACACACCTCTATGATCTGATCCTCCCGTCACACACCTCTATGATCTGATCCTCCCGTCACACACCTCTATGATCTGATCTCCCCATCACACACCTCTATGATCTGATCCTCCCATAATCCACCTCTATGATCTGTTCATCCCTTCATACACCTCTATGATCGGATCCTCCCGGCATCCTCCTCTATGATCTGATCCTCCCATCATACACCTCTATGATCTGATCCTGCCGTCACACACCTCTATGATCTGATCCTGCCGTCACACACCTCTATGATCTGATCTCCCCATCACACACCTCTATGATCTGATCCTCCCGTCACACACCTCTATGATCTGATCCTCCAGTCATCCTCCTCTATGATCTGATCTTCCCATCATACACCTCTATGATCTGATCCTCCAGTCATCCTCCTCTATGATCTGATCCTCCTGTCATACACCTCTATGATCTGATCCTCCCGTCACACACCTCTATGATCTGATCCTCCTCTATGATCTGATCCTCCCTTCATACACCTCTATGATCTGTTCCTCCTTTTATACACCTCTATGATCTGATCCTCCCTTCATACACCTCAATGATCTGATCTCCCCATCACACACCTCTATGATCTGTTCCTCCCTTCATCCACCTCTATGATCTGTTCATCCCTTCATACACCTCTATGATCGCATCCTCCTGCCATCCTCCTCTATGATCTGGTCCTTCCGTCATCTTCCTCTATGATCTGATCCTCCCATCATACACCTCTATGATCTGATCCTGTCGTCACACACCTCTATGATCTGATCCTCCCGTCACACACCTCTATGATCTGATCTTCCCATCATACACCTCTATGATCTGATCCTCCAGTCCTCCTCCTCTATGATCTGATCGTCCCATCATCCTCCTCTATGATCTGATCCTCCCATCATACACCTCTATGATCTGATCCTCCCATCATACACCTCTATGATCTGATCCTGCCTTCACACACCTCTATGATCTGATCCTCCCGTCACACACCTCTATGATCTGATCTTCCCATCATACACCTCTATGATCTGATCCTCCAGTCATCCTCCTCTATGATCTGATCGTCCCGTCATCCTCCTCTATGATCTGATCTTCCCATCATACACCTCTATGATCTGATCCTCCAGTCATCCTCCTCTATGATCTGATCTTCCCATCATACACCTCTATGATCTGATCCTCCCGTCACACACCTCTATGATCTGATCCTCCCGTCACACACCTCTATGATCTCATCCTCCTGTCATCCTCCTCTATGATCTGATCCTCCCGTCACACACCTCTATGATCTCATCCTCCTGTCATCCTCCTCTATGATCTGATCCTCCCGTCACACACCTCTATGATCTGATCCTCCCATCATCCTCCTCTATGATCTGATCCTCCCGTCACACACCTCTATGATATGTTCTTCCCTTCGTACACCTCTATGATCTGATCCTCCCATCATCCTCCTCTATGATCTGATCCTCCCGTCACACACCTCTATGATCCGATCCTCCCATCATACACCTCTATGATCTGATCCTCCCGTCATACACCTCTATGATATGTTCTTCCCTTCATACACCTCTATGATCTGATCCTCCCGTTATCCACCTCTATGATCTGATCCTCCCTTCATACACCTCTATGATCTGATCCTCCCTTCATACTCCTCTATGATCTGATCCTCCCGTCACACACCTCTATGATCTGATCCTCCCGTCACACACCTCTATGATCTGATCCTCCCGTCATACACCTCTATGATCTGATCCTCCGTTCATACACCTCTATGATGGGATCCCCCCGCCATACACCTCTATGATCTGATCCTCCCTTCATACACCTCCATGATCGAATCCTCCCGTCACGCACCTCTATGATCTGATCCTCCTGTCATCCTCCTTTATGATCTAATCCTCCCATCATCCTCCTCTATGATCTGATCCTCCCATCACACACCTCTATGATGTGATCCTCCCGTCATACACCTCTATAATCTGATCCTCCCGTCATACACCTCTATGATCTGATCCTCCCATCACACACCTCTATGATCTGATCCTCCCATCACACACCTCTATGATCTGATCCTCCCGTCATACACCTCTATGATCTGATTCTCCCGTCATACACCTCTATGATCTGATCCTCCCATCACACACCTCTATGATCTGATCCTCCCGTCATACACCTCTATGATCTGATCCTCTCGTCACACACCTCTATGATCTGATCCTCCCATCACACACCTCTATGATCTGATCCTCCCGTCATACACCTCTATGATCTGATTCTCCCGTCATACACCTCTATGATCTGATCCTCCCATCACACACCTCTATGATCTGATTCTCCCGTCATACACCTCTATGATCTGATCCTCCCGTCATACACCTCTATGATCTGATCCTCCCATCACACACCTCTATGATCTGATTCTCCCGTCATACACCTCTATGATCTGATCCTCCCATTACACACCTCTATGATCTGATCCTCCCGTCATACACCTCTATGATCGGATCCTCCCGTCATCCTCCTCTATGATCTGATCCTCCCGTCATACACCTCTATGATCTGATCCTCCCGTCATACACCTCTATGATCTGATCCTCCCGTCATACACCTCTATGATCAGATCCTCCAGTCATTCTCCTCTATGATCTGATCCTCCCGTCATTCACCTCTATGATCTGATCCTCTCGTCATCCACCTCTATGATCTGATCCTCCCGTCATACACCTCTATGATCTGATCCTCCCGTCACACACCTCTATGATCTGTTCCTCCCTTCATACACCTCTATGATCTGATCCTCCCATCATCCACCTCTATGATCTGTTCCTCCCTTCATACACCTCTATGATCTGATCATCCCATCATCCACCTCTATGATCTGATCCTCCCATCATACACCTCTATGATCTGATCCTCCCGTCACACACCTCTATGATCTGTTCCTCCCTTCATACACCTCTATGATCTGATCCTCCCATCATCCACCTCTATGATCTGTTCCTCCTTTTATACACCTCTATGATCTGATCCTCCCTTCATACACCTCAATGATCTGATCTCCCCATCACACACCTCTATGATCTGTTCCTCCCTTCATCCACCTCTATGATCTGTTCATCCCTTCATACACCTCTATGATCGCATCCTCCTGCCATCCTCCTCTATGATCTGGTCCTTCCGTCATCTTCCTCTATGATCTGATCCTCCCATCATACACCTCTATGATCTGATCCTGTCGTCACACACCTCTATGATCTGATCCTCCCGTCACACACCTCTATGATCTGATCTTCCCATCATACACCTCTATGATCTGATCCTCCAGTCCTCCTCCTCTATGATCTGATCGTCTCATCATCCTCCTCTATGATCTGATCCTCCCATCATACACCTCTATGATCTGATCCTCCCATCATACACCTCTATGATCTGATCCTGCCTTCACACACCTCTATGATCTGATCCTCCCGTCACACACCTCTATGATCTGATCTTCCCATCATACACCTCTATGATCTGATCCTCCAGTCATCCTCCTCTATGATCTGATCGTCCCGTCATCCTCCTCTATGATCTGATCTTCCCATCATACACCTCTATGATCTGATCCTCCAGTCATCCTCCTCTATGATCTGATCTTCCCATCATACACCTCTATGATCTGATCCTCCAGTCATCCTCCTCTATGATCTGATCGTCCCGTCATCCTCCTCTATGATCTGATCTTCCCATCATACACCTCTATGATCTGATCCTCCAGTCATCCTCCTCTATGATCTGATCTTCCCATCATACACCTCTATGATCTGATCCTCCAGTCATCCTCCTCTATGATCTGATCCTCCCATCATACACCTCTATGATCTGATCCTGCCGTCACACACCTCTATGATCTGATCCTCCCGTCACACACCTCTATGATCTGATCTTCCCATCATACACCTCTATGATCTGATCCTCCAGTCATCCTCCTCTATGATCTGATCGTCCCGTCATCCTCCTCTATGATCTGACCTTCCCATCACACACCTCTATGATCTGATCCTCCAGTCATCCTCCTCTATGATCTGATCCTCCCATCATACACCTCTATGATCTGATCCTCCAGTCATCCTCCTCTATGATCTGATCCTCCCATCACACACCTCTATGATCTGATCCTGCCGTCACACACCTCTATGATCTGATCCTGCCGTCACACACCTCTATGATCTGATCCTCCCGTCATACACCTCTATGATCTGATCTCCCCATCATACACCTCTATGATCTGATCCTCCCATAATCCACCTCTATGATCTGTTCATCCCTTCATACACCTCTATGATCGGATCCTCCCGGCATCCTCCTCTATGATCTGATCCTCCCATCATACACCTCTATGATCTGATCCTGCCGTCACACACCTCTATGATCTGATCCTGCCGTCACACACCTCTATGATCTGATCTCCCCATCACACACCTCTATGATCTGATCCTCCCGTCACACACCTCTATGATCTGATCCTCCAGTCATCCTCCTCTATGATCTGATCTTCCCATCATACACCTCTATGATCTGATCCTCCAGTCATCCTCCTCTATGATCTGATCCTCCTGTCATACACCTCTATGATCTGATCCTCCCGTCACACACCTCTATGATCTGATCCTCCTCTATGATCTGATCCTCCCTTCATACACCTCTATGATCTGATCCTCCCGTCACACACCTCTATGATCTGATCCTCCCGTCATCCTCCTCTATGATCTGATCTTCCTGTGTCCTCCTCTATGATCTGATTCCTCCTGTGTCCTCCTCTATGATCTGATCCTCCTGTGTCCTCCTCTATGATCTGATCCTCCTGTGTCCTCCTCTATGATCTGATCCTCCTGTGTCCTCCTCTATGATCTGATCCTCCCGTCATACACCTCTATGATCTGATCCTCCTGTGTCCTCCTCTATGATCTGATCCTCCTGTGTCCTCCTATCTACTTCTCACTAATTTCATTTAAAAAGGAAGTCCGCCATTTGCAGCCCTCTGCAGATCTCCGGACTCACCAGATAGTGAACGGAAGAGTTTTGTTTTTTTCCGTGGTCCACCGAGCAGCAAAGCCGAGTCAACACTCTAAAAATGACAAAAAAAAAAGAACAAAACAAAAAAACTTGTATTAAATAAAAAAGCAGAAAGAGTTCTTCTTGGTGATCACATTGCCACAAACATCGAGGTGTAATTAAAAAAAATAATAATAATAATTAGCAAAGCAATTAGGCCAGTGATAGTGAATGAGCAATCAGTCGGTATAAATGGGCAAAAAAACGAATGTTATTAGGAGATTTCCTTTGATGGTCGAGTATTTTTTATCGATTAAAAATGGAAAATAACGCAGTATCACGGGTTTTAGTGCCACATGGTGGCCAAACTCAGTATTTTGCATTTTAAATCAATGGAAAAACATTCAACTGTCACAGCTCACGGCCTAATAACTTTCACTGGGCCAATTGCTATGCAGTTATTTTTTAAATTACACCCCGATGGGTCCGATTTACAAAAAGACGAGATCCCGGATAAGTGGTACTTTTGGATCCTGGGATGGCAATCACTGGAACTTTCCAGCTGATTGTATTCAGATGGTCGATGATGTGGACAGCGCGGTCACAGTCTGCCATGTGCTACAAATATCCAAATAATACAACTTTTGTGTCTCTTCTTCCTCCAGGGGGCACTAAGGAGCAGGAATGCCAGTATCTTCCTGCAAAATAAACCTCACGCTCTGCAGTTGGATAGCACATGTCTAATATTTATCATCGGGACCTCCACTCCGAGGACCGAGTGTGGGCGTGGCTCGTACCCCGCCATACTCACACACCAACATCTGCACATGCTCAGTATACCCCGCCCCCACCCCCACCCCCACCCCCAGGTTACAGGTCACACTAAGGCTGTTTTTGCATTCTTATTTAATGAAAGAGAACATTTAATTCACTTTTCTTCCTACATGGGCGGGGCATTTAAAAAAACTTTAAAAGCCCTCAGATCTCTGCTGCCTAAGCTGATGTCAGGGGGGGGCCTGAACCCCCTTTTCTCCTGTACCATGTCTGCAGTCTCTGATCATCTCCTGTACTATGTCTGCAGTCTCTGATCATCTCCTGTACTATGTCTGCAGTCTCTGATCATCTCCTGTATTATGTCTGCAGTCTCTGATCATCTCCTGTATTATGTCTGCAGTCTCTGATCATCTCCTGTACTATGTCTGCAGTCTCTGATCATCTCCTGTACTATGTCTGCAGTCTCTGATCATCTCCTGTATTATGTCTGCAGTCTCTGATCACCTCCTGTACTATGTCTGCAGTCTCTGATCATCTCCTGTACTATGTCTGCAGTCTCTGATCATCTCCTGTACTATGTCTGCAGTCTCTGATCATCTCCTGTATTATGTCTGCAGTCTCTGATCATCTCCTGTACTATGTCTGCAGTCTCTGATCATCTCCTGTATTATGTCTGCAGTCTCTGATCATCTCCTGTACTATGTCTGCAGTCTCTGATCATCTCCTGTATTATGTCTGCAGTCTCTGATCATCTCCTGTACTATGTCTGCAGTCTCTGATCATCTCCTGTATTATGTCTGCAGTCTCTGATCATCTCCTGTATCATGTCTGCAGTCTCTGATCATCTCCTGTATCATGTCTGCAGTCTCTGATCATCTCCTGTATTATGTCTGCAGTCTCTGACCATCTCCTTTAGTATGTCTGCAGTCTCTGATCATCTCCTGTAGTATGTCTGCAGTCTCTGACCATCTCCTGTATTATGTCTGCAGTCTCTGATCATCTCCTGTATTATGTCTGCAGTCTCTGATCATCTCCTGTATTATGTCTGCAGTCTCTGATCATCTCCTGTATTATGTCTGCAGTCTCTGATCATCTCCTGTACTATGTCTGCAGTCTCTGATCATCTCCTGTACTATGTCTGCAGTCTCTGATCATCTCCTGTATTATGTCTGCAGTCTCTGATCATCTCCTGTATTATGTCTGCAGTCTCTGATCATCTCCTGTACTATGTCTGCAGTCTCTGATCATCTCCTGTACTATGTCTGCAGTCTCTGATCATCTCCTGTACTATGTCTGCAGTCTCTGATCATCTCCTGTACTATGTCTGCAGTCTCTGATCACCTCCTGTATTATGTCTGCAGTCTCTGATCATCTCCTGTATTATGTCTGCAGTCTCTGATCATCTCCTGTACTATGTCTGCAGTCTCTGATCATCTCCTGTATTATGTCTGCAGTCTCTGATCATCTCCTGTACTATGTCTGCAGTCTCTGATCATCTCCTGTATTATGTCTGCAGTCTCTGATCATCTCCTGTACTATGTCTGCAGTCTCTGATCATCTCCTGTATTATGTCTGCAGTCTCTGATCATCTCCTGTACTATGTCTGCAGTCTCTGATCATCTCCTGTATTATGTCTGCAGTCTCTGATCATCTCCTGTACTATGTCTGCAGTCTCTGATCGTCTCCTGTACTATGTCTGCAGTCTCTGATCATCTCCTGTACTATGTCTGCAGTCTCTGATCATCTCCTGTACTATGTCTGCAGTCTCTGATCACCTCCTGTATTATGTCTGCAGTCTCTGATCATCTCCTGTATTATGTCTGCAGTCTCTGATCATCTCCTGTATCATGTCTGCAGTCTCTGATCATCTCCTGTACTATGTCTGCAGTCTCTGATCATCTCCTGTATTATGTCTGCAGTCTCTGATCATCTCCTGTATTATGTCTGCAGTCTCTGATCATCTCCTGTATCATGTCTGCAGTCTCTGATCATCTCCTGTACTATGTCTGCAGTCTCTGATCATCTCCTGTATTATGCCTGCAGTCTCTGATCATCTCCTGTACTATGTCTGCAGTCTCTGATCATCTCCTGTATTATGTCTGCAGTCTCTGATCATCTCCTGTACTATGTCTGCAGTCTCTGATCATCTCCTGTACTATGTCTGCAGTCTCTGACCATCTCCTGTATTATGTCTGCAGTCTCTGATCATCTCCGGTACTATGTCTGCAGTCTCTGATCATCTCCTGTACTATGTCTGCAGTCTCTGATCATCTCTTGTATTATGTCTGCAGTCTCTGATCATCTCCTGTATTATGTCTGCAGTCTCTGATCACCTCCTGTACTATGTCTGCAGTCTCTGATCATCTCCTGTACTATGTCTGCAGTCTCTGATCATCTCTTGTATTATGTCTGCAGTCTCTGATCATCTCCTGTATTATGTCTGCAGTCTCTGATCATCTCCTGTACTATGTCTGCAGTCTCTGATCATCTCTTGTATTATGTCTGCAGTCTCTGATCATCTCTTGTATTATGTCTGCAGTCTCTGATCATCTCCTGTACCATGTCTGCAGTCTCTGATCATCTCCTGTACTATGTCTGCAGTCTCTGACCATCTCCTGTATCATGTCTGCAGTCTCTGATCATCTCCTGTATTATGTCTGCAGTCTCTGATCATCTCCTGTATTATGTCTGCAGTCTCTGATCATCTCCTGTATTATGTCTGCAGTCTCTGACCATCTCCTTTATTATGTCTGCAGTCTCTGATCATCTCCTGTACTATGTCTGCAGTCTCTGATCATCTCCTGTACTATGTCTGCAGTCTCTGACCATCTCCTGTATTATGTCTGCAGTCTCTGATCATCTCCTGTATTATGTCTGCAGTCTCTGACCATCTCCTGTATTATGTCTGCAGTCTCTGACCATCTCCTGTATCATGTCTGCAGTCTCTGATCATCTCCTGTATTATGTCTGCAGTCTCTGATCATCTCCTGTATTATGTCTGCAGTCTCTGATCATCTCCTGTATTATGTCTGCAGTCTCTGACCATCTCCTTTATTATGTCTGCAGTCTCTGATCATCTCCTGTACCATGTCTGCAGTCTCTGACCATCTTCTGTACCATGTCTGCAGTCTCTGACCATCTCCTGTATTATGTCTGCAGTCTCTGACCATCTCCTGTATTATGTCTGCAGTCTCTGATCATCTCCTGTATTATGTCTGCAGTCTCTGATCATCTCCTGTATTATGTCTGCAGTCTCTGATCATCTCCTGTACTATGTCTGCAGTCTCTGATCATCTCCTGTATTATGTCTGCAGTCTCTGATCATCTCCTGTACTATGTCTGCAGTCTCTGATCATCTCCTGTACTATGTCTGCAGTCTCTGATCATCTCCTGTACTATGTAAATGAAAAATAAAAATAAAAGAACGTTCTTAGAAATATATAAACCCAAACCTGCGCTATGTGAACACAAAATCAAATGAAATTGGAAAGACTGCAGCACCCTTCCACCAATCCGGGCATCAGGTGTGTTTTAAAAAAGTAAAAAGCAATTAATTGCACCCCTAATTACTTTTTTACATTTGTAGAAATATGGTGTTGTGTCACCATCTAGTGGAGAAAAGATAAAACACATGTGAAAAACCATTCTTTTTATTATTCATTTGTTACTAATAGTAATAATATGTAAATAGTAATGTCCGATCTCCCCTAAACAACCCCCCCCCCCCACATTGATTTGTAAATTTTCTGTCCCCTCAAAATAACTCAACACACAGCCATTAATGTCTAAACCACTGGCAACAAAAGTCAGTACACCCCTAAGTGAAAATCTCCAAATTGGGCCCAATTAGCCATTTTCCCTCCCCGGTGTCATGTGACTCGTTATTGTTACAAGGTCTCAGGAGTGAATGGGGAGCAGGTGTGTTAAATTTGGTGTTTATCGCTCTCACTCTCTCATACTGGTCACTGGAAGTTCAACATGGCACCTCATGGCAAAGAACTCTCTGAGGATCTGAGAAAAAGAATTGTTGCCAGGGGCGTCGGGAGGGGGTGGCTAGACGTGGCTGAAGCCCCGAATGTGCCCCCGAAAAGCCCCGAGCCTCAGGCATGCAGCTCTTCATTACAAGCCCCGAGCGGCGAGCGCCAGGACCGATCTAATCCCGAGCGCCGCCAAATTTGGCCGAGTTTGGCCGAGTGCCGTAGCAGGTCCCGCCTTCTGGAGCCTGCAACGCCTATGATGGACGTCCCCCTGGTCCAATGCTGGGACCGCGGGACGTGTGACGTCCATCATAGGCGCTGCAGGCTCCAGAAGACGGGAATTACAATGCGGCCGCCGCGCCACTGTAAGATCCCCGCTCAGTGCTCGGGCGGCCCGCTCTCCTCTCCTCCTCGGGTCATCCTCCTCTGACTGTCTGACTGCCTGGCTGCTGTGACACCGCACACCACGGCTGAGCTGAGGTAGGTCAGACAGTGTATGTGGGTCAGGCAGGTCAGTGTATGTGAATGTCAGTGTAGGTAGGTCAGTGTAGGTAAATGTCAGTGTAGGTAGGTCAGTGTAGGTAAATGTCAGTGTAGGTAGGTCAGTGTATGTAAATGTCAGTGTAGGTAAATGTCAGTGTAGGTAGGTCAGTGTAGGTAGGTCACTACGGTCAGTGTAGGTAAATGTCAGTGTAAGTAGGTCAGTGTATGTAAATGTCAGTGTATGTAAATGTCAGTGTAGGTAGGTCAGTGTAGGTAGGTCACTACGGTCAGTGTAGGTAAATGTCAGTGTAGGTAGGTCAGTGTATGTAAATGTCAGTGTAGGTAAATGTCAGTGTAGGTAGGTCAGTGTAGGTAAATGTCAGTGTAGGTAAATGTCAGTGTATGTAAATGTCAGTGTAGGTAGGTCAGTGTAGGTAGGTCACTACGGTCAGTGTAGGTAAATGTCAGTGTAGGTAGGTCACTACGGTCAGTGTAGGTAAATGTCATTGTAGGTAGGTCACTACGGTCAGTGTAGGTAGGTCAGTGTAGGTAGGTCACTACGGTCAGTGTAGGTAAATGTCAGTGTATGTAAAGGTCAGTGTAGGTAGGTCACTACGGTCAGTGTAGGTAAATGTCATTGTAGGTAGGTCACTACGGTCAGTGTAGGTAGGTCAGTGTAGGTAGGTCACTACGGTCAGTGTAGGTAAATGTCATTGTAGGTAGGTCACTATGGTCAGTGTAGGTAGGTCAGTGTAGGTAGGTCACTACGGTCAGTGTAGGTAAATGTCAGTGTATGTAAATGTCAGTGTAGGTAGGTCAGTGTAGGTAAATGTCAGTGTATGTAAATGTCAGTGTAGGTAAGTGTCAGTGTATGTAAATGTCAGTGTAGGTAGGTCAGTGTAGGTAGGTCAGTGTAGGTAAATGTCAGTGTAGGTAGGTCACTACGGTCAGTGTAGGTAGGTCAGTGAATGTAAATGTCAGTGTATGTAGGTCAGTGTAGGTAAATGTCAGTGTAGGTAGGTCACGACGGTTAGTGTAGGTAGGTCACTACGGTTAGTGCAGGTAGGTCAGTGAATGTAAATGTCAGTGTAGGTAGGTCAGGTGGGTCACGGCCCAGCCAAAAAAAAAAAGGCCTGCATCACGTGTACACACGCGCCCCCCCCCCCCCCCCCCGGGTCCGGCCTTGGACTTCGGGCTGAAGCCCCTGGTCTTTTTGCCACCTAGCAACGCCCCTGATTGTTGTTGCTCTACATAAAGATGGCCTAGGCTATAAGAAGATCGCCAAGACCCTGAAACTGATCTGCAGCACGGTGGCCAAGACCATACAGCGGTATAACAGGACAGGTTACCCTCAGAACAGGCCTCGCCATGGTCCACCAAAGAAGTTGAGGTCACGTGCTCAGCGTCATATCCAGAGGTTGTCTTTGGGAAATAGACGTATGAGTGCTGCCAGCATTGCTGCAGAGGTTGTAGGGGTGGGGGGTCAGCCTGTCAGTGCTCAGACCATACGCCACACACTGCATCAAATTGGTCTGCATGGCTGTCATCCCAGAAGGAAGCCTCTTCTAAAGATGATGCACAAGAAAGTCTACAAACAGTTTGCTGAAGACAAGCAGACTAAGGAGATGGATTACTGGAACCATGTCCTGTGGTCTGATGAGACCAAGATAAACGTATTTGGTTCAGATGGTGACAAGCGTGTGTGGGGGCAACCAGGTGAGGAGGACAAAGACAAGTGTGTCTTGTCTACAGTCAAGCATGGTGGTGGGGGTGTCATGGTCTGGGGCTGTATGAGTGCTGCCGGCACTGGGGGGGCTACAGATCATTGAGGGAACCATGAATGCCAACATGTACTGTGACATACTGAAGCAGAGCATGATCCCCTCCCTTCAGAGACTGGGCCGCAGGGCAGTATTCCAACATGATAACCACCCCAAACACACCTCCAAGACCACCACTGCCTTGCTAAAGAAGCTGAGGGTAAAGGTGATGGACTGGCCAAGCATGTCTCCAGACCTAAACCCTATTGATCATCTGTGGGACATCCTCAAACGGAAGGTGGAGGAGCGCAAGGTCTCTAACATCCACCAGCTCTGTGATGTCATCATGGGGGAGGGGAAGAGGACTCCAGTGACAACCTGTGAGGCTCTGGTGACCTCCATGCCCAAGAGGGTTAAGGCAGTGCTGGAAAATAATGGTGGCCAGTGGCCACACAAATTATTGACACTTTTTGCCCAATTTGGAGATTTTCACTTTGGGGTGTACTGACTTTTGTTGCCAGCGGTTTAGACATTAATGGCTGTGTGTTGAGTTATTTTGAGGGGACAGCAAATTTACACTGTTATACAAGCTGTACACTCACTACTTTACATTGTAGACAAGTGTCATTTCTTCAGTGTTGTCACATGAAAAGATAGAAGAAAAGATTTACACAAATGTGAGGGGTGTACTTACTTTTGTCAGATACTGTATGTGGCGGAGGGATTGGTATATCAGTAGGGGGAGGGATTGGTATATCAGTAGGGGGAGGGATTGGTATATAAGTAGGGGGAGGGATTGGTATATAAGTAGGGGGAGGGATTGGTATATATGTGGGGGTGGGATTGGTATATAAGTAGGGGGGGGGATTGGTATATAAATAGGGGGGGATTGGTATATATGTGGAGGTGGGATTGGTATATCAGTAGGGGGAGGGATTGGTATATATGTGGGGGTGGAGTTGGTATATATTTGGGGGAGGGATTGGTATATAAGTAGGGGGAGGGATTGGTATATATGTGGGGGTGGGGTTGGTATATAAGTAGGGGGAGGGATTGGTATATATGTGGGGGTGGGGTTGGTATATATTTGGGGGAGGGATTGGTATATAAATAGGGGGAGGGATTGGTATATATGTGGAGGTGGGGGTTGGTATATAAGTAGGGGGAGGGATTGGTATATATGTGGGGGTGGGGTTGGTATATAAGTAGGGGGAGGGATTGGTATATATGTGGGGGTGGGGTTGGTATATAAGTAGGGGGAGGGATTGGTATATATGTGGGGGTGGGGTTGGTATATATTTGGGGGAGGGATTGGTATATAAATAGGGGGAGGGATTGGTATATATGTGGAGGTGGGGGTTGGTATATAAGTAGGGGGAGGGATTGGTATATATGTGGGGGTGGGGTTGGTATATAAGTAGGGGGAGGGATTGGTATATATGTGGGGGTGGGGTTGGTATATATTTGGGGGAGGGATTGGTATATAAATAGGGGGAGGGATTGGTATATATGTGGAGGTGGGGGTTGGTATATAAGTAGGGGGAGGGATTGGTATATATGTGGGGGTGGGGTTGGTATATAAGTAGGGGGAGGGATTGGTATATATGTGGGGGTGGGGTTGGTATATATTTGGGGGAGGGATTGGTATATAAATAGGGGGAGGGATTGGTATATATGTGGAGGTGGGGGTTGGTATATAAGTAGGGGGAGGGATTGGTATATATGTGGGGGTGGGGTTGGTATATATTTGGGGGTGGGTTTAGTGAGTTTGAAGGGACCCTCCCCTGAGGTCCTGTTTCTGATTGGTAGAGATACAGTAAGCGGGGGGCGGAGTACCTGCTTCCTGTACGTTTGCTCGTACTTGCTGAGAGTGACTCGCAGGCTCTGATGTCTCCGGATCAGGATCTCTTTAGCTTGTTGGGCCCCGGGGTCCGCAGTCAGAGTGTGTCTGCTGTACGATGGAGTCTGTTCAGAGGATAAATGACAGGAGAAGATAAAACTTCAAGAAATTATGTTACCAAAAATCCACCCAAACCTTTGATTTCAGTCACATACAATACAGTGTTATCACAAGCTTGAGTCTTGTACTTATCTCCCTGCAGGAATTCCCAGCTCTGGGCAACCACTGGGGGGAAATCTCCTCAATGTGGGAGGGGCAGAGATACAAACTACTGCAGCAAATCTCCCCATTGTGGGAGGGGCAGAGACACAAACTACTGCAGCAAATCTCCCCATTGTGGGAGGGGCAGAGACACAAACTACTGCAGCAAATCTCCCCATTGTGGGAGGGGCAGAGACACAAACTACTGCAGCAAATCTCCCCATTGTGGGAGGGGCAGAGACACAAACTACTACAAGGAACAAAAAAGCCCAGGATGTCCACAAAGCCTCCTCAATGTTACAAGCAGTGTTTAATTCCATGTGAAGTAACACAAATGCTCCTCTTAAATGCAAACATGTACAATCCATTCACTGATTACTGTAACATCTTTTAAAGTGCCCATGTAGATGGGCTTGGGATTGAAAAACCTGCTTGGCGCCAGTCAAATGCTCCTGTCACTGAATTCTGAATGATCTTAGAAGAGGCTCAAACTGATGGCAAACCCATTACACATCCACACCGGGCCAACACCCCCCCCCCCCCTCTCCTCTCCTCCCTGAAGATAATGACATTCGGACTCGCTCACCGTTTTCCTGATCCGGTACAAGTTCCTGGATAATATTTCCTTGATGTTCTCCAGTTGCTGGGCAGACAGGTTCTCTCTGCCGGATGATGACTTCTGATATTTACTGAAAAAGTACAGAAACAAATAAATACCGGCTCTATGAGAAGAATACAGATTGTGTTTGTTGCCATGAAGTCTGCAGATCTTTATACCTGTCTATGGAATGTTCATAGAGACTCGGCATTCCATGTACCAGGGCAGTACCCAAAGTAATGCAGAAGTGGGTGTAACTTTTTTTTTTTTTAACTCCCATAGATCATACAAATGTCACATGTTGGTGGAGTAACCCTTCCCCCATAGTAACCCTTCCCTATAGTGACTATTCCCCTATAGCATTGATGGAGAACCTTGGCACCCCAGATGTTTTGGAACTACATTTCCCATGATGCTCATGCACTCTGCAGTGTAGTTGAGCATTATGGGAAATGTAGTTCCAAAACATCTGGGGTGCCGAGGTTCGCCATCATTGCCCTATAGTAACTCTTCCCCTATAGTAACTCTTCCTCTATAGTAACTCATCCCCTATAGTAACCCTTCCTCCATAGTAACTCATCCCCTATAGTAACCCTTCCTCCATAGTAACTCTTCCTCTATAGTAACTCATCCCCTATAGTAACCCTTCCTCCATAGTAACTCTTCCCCTATAGTAACCCTTCCTCCATAGTAACTCTTCCTCTATAGTAACTCTTCCTTTATAGTAACTCATCCCCTATAGTAACCCTTCCTCCATAGTAACCCTTCCTCTATAGTAACCCTTCCTCTATAGTAACCCTTCCTCTATAGTGACTCTTCCTCTATAATAACTCTTCCTCTATAGTAACTCTTCCTCTATAGTAACTCTTCCTCTATAGTAACTCTTCCTCTATAGTAACCCTTCCTCTATAGTAACCCTTCCTCTATAGTAACCCTTCCTCTATAGTGACTCTTCATCTATAGTAACCCTTCCTCTATAGTAACCCTTCCTCTATAGTGACTCTTCCTCTATAGTAACCCTTCCTCTATAGTGACTCTTCCTCTATAGTAACCCTTCCTCTATAGTAACCCTTCCTCTATAGTAACTCTTCCTCTATAGTGACTCTTCCTCTATAGTGACTCTTCCTCTATAGTAACCCTTCCTCTATAGTAACCCTTCCTCTATAGTAACTCCTCCCTTATAGTAACCCTTCCTCTATAGTAACCCTTCCTCTATAGTGACTCTTCATCTATAGTAACCCTTCCTCTATAGTAACCCTTCCTCTATAGTAACCCTTCCTCTATAGTGACTCTTCCTCTATAGTAACCCTTCCTCTATAGTGACTCTTCCTCTATAGTAACCCTTCCTCTATAGTAACCCTTCCTCTATAGTAACCCTTCCTCTATAGTGACTCTTCCTCTATAGTGACTCTTCCTCTATAGTAACTCTTCCTCTATAGTGACTCTTCCTCTATAGTAACTCTTCCTCTATAGTAACCCTTCCTCTATAGTAACTCTTCCTCTATAGTAACTCTTCCTCTATAGTAACCCTTCCTCTATAGTAACCCTTCCTCTATAGTAACTCTTCCTCTATAGTGACTCTTCCTCTATAGTGACTCTTCCTCTATAGTAACCCTTCCTCTATAGTAACCCTTCCTCTATAGTGACTCTTCCTCTATAGTGACTCTTCCTCTATAGTAACTCTTCCTCTATAGTGACTCTTCCTCTATAGTGACTCTTCCTCTATAGTAACCCTTCCTCTATAGTAACTATTCCTCTATAGTAACTCTTCCTCTATAGTATCTTCTTCTATAGTAACTCTTCTTCTATAGTGACTCTTCCTCTATAGTGACTCTTCCTCTATAGTAACCCTTCCTCTATAGTAACTCTTCCTCTATAGTGACTCTTCCTCTATAGTAACCCTTCCTCTATAGTAACCCTTCCTCTATAGTGACTCTTCATCTATAGTAACCCTTCCTCTATAGTAACCCTTCCTCTATAGTAACCCTTCCTCTATAGTAACCCTTCCTCTATAGTGACTCTTCCTCTATAGTAACCCTTCCTCTATAGTGACTCTTCCTCTATAGTAACCCTTCCTCTATAGTAACCCTTCCTCTATAGTAACCCTTCCTCTATAGTGACTCTTCCTCTATAGTGACTCTTCCTCTATAGTGACTCTTCCTCTATAGTAACTCTTCCTCTATAGTAACTCTTCCTCTATAGTAACTCTTCCTCTATAGTAACCCTTCCTCTATAGTAACCCTTCCTCTATAGTAACTCTTCCTCTATAGTGACTCTTCCTCTATAGTGACTCTTCCTCTATAGTAACCCTTCCTCTATAGTAACCCTTCCTCTATAGTGACTCTTCCTCTATAGTGACTCTTCCTCTATAGTAACTCTTCCTCTATAGTGACTCTTCCTCTATAGTGACTCTTCCTCTATAGTAACCCTTCCTCTATAGTAACTATTCCTCTATAGTAACTCTTCCTCTATAGTATCTTCCTCTATAGTAACTCTTCCTCTATAGTGACTCTTCCTCTATAGTGACTCTTCCTCTATAGTAACCCTTCCTCTATAGTAACTCTTCCTCTATAGTAACCCTTCCTCTATAGTGACTCTTCCTCTATAGTAACCCTTCCTCTATAGTAACTCTTCCTCTATAGTGACTCTTCCTCTATAGTAACCCTTCCTCTATAGTAACCCTTCCTCTATAGTGACTCTTCCTCTATAGTAACTCTTCCTCTATAGTGACTCTTCCTCTATAGTAACCCTTCCTCTATAGTAACCCTTCCTCTATAGTGACTCTTCCTCTATAGTAACTCTTCCTCTATAGTGACTCTTCCTCTATAGTGACTCTTCCTCTATAGTGACTCTTCCTCTATAGTGACTCTTCCTCTATAGTAACCCTTCCTCTATAGTAACTCTTCCTCTATAGTGACTCTTCCTCTATAGTAACCCTTCCTCTATAGTAACCCTTCCTCTATAGTAACTCTTCCTCTATAGTAACTCTTCCTCTATAGTAACCCTTCCTCTATAGTAACCCTTCCTCTATAGTGACTCTTCCTCTATAGTGACTCTTCCTCTATAGTAACTCTTCCTCTATAGTAACTCTTCCTCTATAGTATCTTCCTCTATAGTGACTCTTCCTCTATAGTAACCCTTCCTCTATAGTAACCCTTCCTCTATAGTGACTCTTCCTCTATAGTAACTCTTCCTCTATAGTGACTCTTCCTCTATAGTGACTCTCCCTCTATAGTAACCCTTCCTCTATAGTGACTCTTCCTCTATAGTGACTCTTCCTCTATAGTAACTCTTCCTCTATAGTATCTTCCTCTATAGTGACTCTTCCTCTATAGTGACTCTTCCTCTATAGTGACTCTTCCTCTATAGTAACCCTTCCTCTATAGTGACTCTTCCTCTATAGTGACTCTTCCTCTATAGTAACTCTTCATCTATAGTAACTCTTCCTCTATAGTATCTTCCTCTATAGTGACTCTTCCTCTATAGTAACCCTTCCTCTATAGTAACCCTTCCTCTATAGTGACTCTTCCTCTATAGTGACTCTTCCTCTATAGTAACTCTTCCTCTATAGTAACTCTTCCTCTATAGTATCTTCCTCTATAGTAACTCTTCCTCTATAGTATCTTACTCTATAGTGACTCTTCCTCTATAGTAACCCTTCCTCTATAGTGACTCTTCCTCTATAGTAACCCTTCCTCTATAGTGACTCTTCCTCTATAGTAACCCTTCCTCTATAGTGACCCTTCCTCTATAGTAACTCTTCCTCTATAGTAACCCTTCCTCTATAGTAACTCTTCCTCTATAGTAACCCTTCCTCTATAGTGACTCTTCCTCTATAGTAAGTCTTCTTCTTATTATTTTTCATCGCAGGTTAAAAATGGATTCCACACAGAAGCAATGTGCCGTCATTGAGTTCTTGATGAAGAAGGGGTGCAGGCTGACCAACACCCATAGAAGGCTACAAAATGTTTATGGAGATGACACCATTGATAAGAGTCACCAATAACAAGACATTGCTCTTGTCAATGTCCTTATCTCCGTAAACAAGGTGTAGTCATGTCCAGTATATATATATGGATAGAGTACGGGAGGGTCTTGTCATTGGCAAGAGTGACTAAAGACCGGACATTGCTCTCGTCAATGGTGTCATCTCCGTAAACATTCTGTATCCTTCTGTGGATGTCGGCATCCTGCACCCCTCCTTCATCAAGAACTCAATGACAGCATGATGCTTCTCCTTGTAATCCATTATTCACCTGCAAAGGAAAAAGCCGAAGAGTTACTATAAAGGAAGAGTTACTCTACCAAGCTCTCTATAGTAACTCTTCCTCTATAGTAACTCTTCCTCTATAGTATCTTTCTCTATAGTGACTCTTCCTCTATAGTAACCACTGAATATATATTCAGTGGCTTACTTTCGCAAGCCACTGAATATATATATATATATATATATATATATATATATATATATATATATATATATATATATATATATATATATATTCAGTGGCTTGCGAAAGTATTCGGCCCCCTTGAACTTTTCAACCTTTTGCCACATTTCAGGCTTCAAACATAAAGATATAAAATTTTTATTTTTTGTGAAGAATCACCAACAAGTGGGACACAATTGTGAAGTGGAACGAAATCTATTGGATATTTTAAACTTTTTTAGCAAATAAAAAACTGAAAAGTGGTGCGTGCAAAATTATTCGGCCCCCTTGCGTTAATACTTTGTAGAGCCACCTTTTGCTGCGATTACAGCTACAAGTCGCTTGGGGTATGTCTCTATCAGTTTTGCACATCGAGAGACTGAAATTCTTGCCCATTCTTCCTTGCAAAACAGCTCGAGCTCAGTGAGGTTGGATGGAGAGCGTTTGTGAACAGCAGTATTCAGCTCTTTCCACAGATTCTCGATTGGATTCAGGTCTGGACTTTGACTTGGCCATTCTAACACCTGGATACGTTTATTTGTGAACCATTCCTTTGTAGATTTTGCTGTATGTTTGGGATCATTGTCTTGTTGGAAGATAAATCTCCGTCCCAGTTTCAGGTCTTTTGCAGACTCCAACAGGTTTTCATCCAGAATGGTCCTGTATTTGGCTGCATCCATCTTCCCCTCAATTTTAACCATCTTCCCTGTCCCTGCTGAAGAAAAGCAGGCCCAAACCATGATGCTGCCACCACCATGTTTCACGGTGGGGATGGTGTGTTGAGTGTGATGAGCTGTGTTGCTTTTACGCCAAACATATCGTTTTGCATTGTGGCCAAAAAGTTGGATTTTGGTTTCATCGGACCAGAGCACCTTCTTCCACATGTTTGGTGTGTCTCCCAGGTGGCTTGTGGCAAACATTAGACGAGACTTTTTATGGATATCTTTGAGAAATGGCTTTCTTCTTGCCACTCTTCCATAAAGGGCAGATTTGTGCCGTGTACGACTGATTGTTGTCCTATGGACAGACTCTCCCACCTCAGCTGTAGTTCTCTGCAGTTCATCCAGAGTGATCATGGGCCTCTTGGCTGCATCTCTGATCAGTCTTCTCCTTGTCTGAGCTGAAAGTTTAGAGGGACAGCCAGGTCTTGGTAGATTTGCAGTGGTCTGATACTCCTTCCATTTCAAAATGATCGCTTGCACAGTGCTCCTTGGGATGTTTAAAGCTTGGAAAACTTTTTGTATCCAAATCCAGCTTTAAACTTTTCCACAACAGTATTACGGACCTGCCTGGTGTGTTCCTTGGTCTTCATGATGCTCTCTGCGCTTTCAACAGAACCCTGAGACTATCACAGAGCAGGTGCATTTATACAGAGACTTGATTACACACAGGTGGATTCTATTTATCACCATCAGTCATTTAGGACAACATTGGATCATTCAGAGATCCTCGCTAAACTTCTGGAGTGAGTTTGCTGCACTGAAAGTAAAGGGGCCGAATAATTTTGCACGCACCACTTTTC
Source organism: Lithobates septentrionalis (assembly GCA_037952835.1). Classification (NCBI taxonomy): domain Eukaryota; kingdom Metazoa; phylum Chordata; class Amphibia; order Anura; family Ranidae; genus Lithobates; species Lithobates septentrionalis. The sequence goes on from JBBDGP010004686.1 coordinate 101,621, forward strand.
AGTTTTTTATTTGCTAAAAAAGTTTAAAATATCCAATAGATTTCGTTCCACTTCACAATTGTGTCCCACTTGTTGGTGATTCTTCACAAAAAATTAAAATTTTATATCTTTATGTTTGAAGCCTAAAATGTGGCAAAAGGTTGAAAAGTTCAAGGGGGCCGAATACTTTCGCAAGCCACTGTATATACAGTCAGTCTAGTATTTTTATATATATATATATATATATATATATATATATATACTCTGCATCCAGTGTAGCCTATATCTATAGTGCATTCTGTAGTGTACTGTTTCTAATACACTTCAGGTGGTGTACACAGTATAAACTACAGTGCAGCCGTAGTACAGTTGCTAATACAGTGCAGGCGGTGTACACAGTATCTAATACAGTGCGTACAGCTTCTAATACACTTCTGGTGGTGTACATAGTACACAATACAGTGCAGTGTGGTGTTACAAAACAAAATAGACATCATGTCCGGAAGGACACCAAGGAGAGGCAGACGCTCACAGGCCACTAAAAGAGGGCAAGCAGGCTCTGTGTCTACAGTCAACAATGGTGGTCGTGGACACGGTGCATCCTCTGCAGGTGGCTGTAGGGCACGCTTGTCCTTTTTTTCTGCTGCTGGCTGGGTTATTGAGCCACAACATGCAGAAGAGATGGTGGAGTGGATAACAAAGCCATCCTCATCCTCCTCATCCTCTGTCACCCAGACTCAGAGTAGTTTGCCTTCCAATGCAGCTGCCAAAGTGGCCTATTCCACTGGCTCCTTGTCCACAGTCACTCCTTCTGTAGCCCAACCATCATGCACGTAGGAGTCCCCAGAATTATTCTACCACGGTGTCGGGTACATGCTGCTGGAAGATGCGCAGAGATTTGAAGGCTCCGATGATGGTACCCAGGTTGAGGAAGGGAGTAACGTGAGCCTAGAGAGAGGGGGTGCCCAAGAAGGACAAGAAGCTGGCAGTCATGTTCCCCCAGCTGCAACATACTGCCAAGTTTTGTCCAGTGACGAGGAGGGAGGGAATGATGAGGTCACTGACTCTACTTGGGTGCCTGATAGAAGAGAGGAGGAGGAGAAGGCACATCTCCAATGAGGCAGGATGTCCTCTAGGGGGCAGCTTAAGGGCAGCCACCCTATTGCATCACACCTCAGAGCTCTGTAGGTGCAGGGCGCTGCTGACTCCCCGCTGACTTTTAAAAGTTCCTTGGTGTGGGCTTTTTTGAACACGTGTGCAGCAGATCGCACTGTTGCTGTTTGCAACCTATGTCTGAAGCGGATCAAGTGTGGCCAAAACAGCAGCCGCTTGGGCGCCACTTGCTTGACCAGACATATGACAACCTCCCATGCAGTCCGTTGGCAACAGCACTTGAAAAACCCACATCAAAGAAAAATGCAGACTTCTCCTTGCTCCTCACCTGGGATCTCCCACCCCACTATACCTCCAGTCCTCTCAAAAATCTGCACTCAGAGGAATGAAGGTATAGCAATAGGTGTCCCAGGTACTTGCAGCCAATCTGCTAGCAGTACACCACTATCTGATTTTAGCATGGAAATTTACCTACCCCAGTTGCTGAACCGTAAAAAGAAATTCGCTCCCAGCCAGCCACATGCTCAGCGTCTAAAGGCTATCTTGGCCAAATTGCTAGCACTGCAACTGCTGCCTTTTCAGCTGTAGACTCTGCCCCCTTTCATGAATTTGTGGAATGTGCGGTACCTCAGTGGCAGGTTCCCAAACGCCATTTCTTTTCTCGGAAAGCCATTCCAGCTCTCTACCAGCACGTGGAAGGCAATGTTTTGGCCTCGTTGGACAGAGCGGTCAGCATTAAGGTGCATATTACCGTTGACTCATGGTCCAGCAGGCATGAGCAGGGACATAACCTTTCCTTCACAGGAAAGTTCCTCCACCCCAAACTCGCTCATCAATGTCGGGAGCGTGCCCTCGGGTCCCAGGAACTCGATGTTCGCCAGCGGCCCGCGATTGCGGTGAGGAGAGGAAGAACGGGGAGATGCCTTTGTAAACAAGACATTTCCCTGTTCTGCCTAGTGACATGACAGAGATCCACTGCTCCCTGTCATCGGGAGCAGTGATTGCTGTCATGTCAGTGGTAGCCCATCCCCCCACAGTTAGAATCACTCCCTAGGACACACTTAACCCCTTGATCGCCTCCTAGTGTTTAACCGCTTCCCTGCCAGTGTCATTTACAGAGTAATCAGTGCATTTTTATAGCACTGATCGCTGTATAAATGACAATGGCCCCAAAATAGTGTCAAAAGTGTCCGATGTGTCCGCCATATAGTTGCAGTCCCGATTTTAAAAAAAATCACAGATCGCCACCATTACTAACAAAAAAAACTAATAATAAGAATGTCATAAATCTATCCCCTATTTTGTAGAGGCTATAAATTTTGCGCAAACCAATCAATATACGCTTATTGCGATTTTTATTACCAAAAATATGTAGAAGAATACGTATCGGCCTAAACTGAGAAAGAAATTAGTTTTTTATATATATTTTGCTATTGTAGATCTTCACTCAGCTGAGCTCCCAGTCTATCACTTAGACTTACTGATCCACTGCCATTGGATCCCCTGAGCTCCTTCAATCTTCTCACTCAGTATCTTCCTCAAGCGTCACCCCCACCTCTCTGCTGGGTCAGCTTGGCACTCACAGATACTTCTCAAGCTTCACCCCACTGGCATGCTCCGCCCCTGGATTGGCACACAAGGCTGCCCTGCAAGCGTCACCTCCGTTGGTTGGGTCCCTGGCTTGGCACCGCCTGAAGAGTCCCAATTCTTCACCGTCCCCGGTTGGTGAGAATGTTGCTCCGGTACTTGCTTCAGCTACTCACAGTGGTCATCGCTAATAAGGTGTATGGTCCCTTAGTGGGGACAGCTGCCCCTCTACCTCCGACCACGGCAGGTTCATCCGGCCAGCAGAACCGTCACTTCTGGTTAGACTGCAAGCCACAATCCCAACCCTGCTCTGCTTTCCTACTTCTGGAAAGGCCCTCAGACAGCCTGGCAGCCAGACGTCCCCGGGATAGGCCTCAGGCTCTGGCCTAGCAGCCCGGGGAAATACAACACACGTCCACCCAGACAGCCATCCAGGTGGCACAAAACCCCGATCACCTGACCTCACCCAAACATATAGGTTCTCCCAGCAGGCCAAGGGACCCAAGAAAACCCCTGCCCATTGGCTGAGACACCCCATTTATTCATAATCTGTCCTTGCAATGCCCTCGTCTTATCTATTGTCACCAGATACCCGGCCACCTAGTGACAGATTAGAGAAGTGCAGCAATTCCAGAATTAGGATGAAGTCAATTGACCTCCTAACAATTGGCCAAGGCAACTATCGCTTGGAGGTAGGTGGCCGATGGACAGACAGCAGACAATGTCACATTGGAGGTAGGTGGCCGATGGACAGACAGCAGACAATGTCACATTGGAGGTAGGTGGCCGTTGGACGGTACTCACCGCTGGGCAGAGAGGGTGGAGAGTTCCACCAGTTGTCCGGCTTCGGCCAGCTCGATGGCGTGCTTCTTCTCCAGCTTCTCGTAGAGGAGGACGATGCTGGACTTGGGCTGGTTCTCTCGCAGCAGAATCCTCCCCAGATATTTATTGTCGAAATATTCGAACCTGGGCGGAGCATAAGACGGAGCGTTAGGGGGGAGGGGTCACACAGCCGGGAACACCACCTGGGGCACAAACTGTACCCGACATCGCAGGTGATGGAGGGGGATGGTGTCAATGGGTGAGATTCACACCTTTGCTGTGCCACATGGGCATGTGTTGTGCTGCACTTTGGCATGACCTGAAACATTCCCTAATGAATAATTAAACTGACCAGTTAGACTCAATACACATCTTCAGGTCATCCAAATCCACCCCCTTTTCTATTTCCCTTTCTCTCTTTCCCTCCTGAGGTGCACTAGTCTGCCCCATTCCCAGAATCCCAACAGTGACCGCAGTCCAATCACTTTGCTGGGATGTCGCCAGGCTCCCAATCACCAGATGCCGTTGCTGCTGGCAACTTTTGCAAACTGGAATTCCTGAGACTGGGGGAGGAGAAGGGGTGGAGCTAATAATGGTGCACCAAGCATTGGGTGTGGACCAATTGGGAGGGGCTTAAAAGACAGGTCTGCAGAGTCTACACACCATTCCAGTGATATATACAAATGCACCTGGCTCCCACCTATCTACCACTCCAGTGATATATACAATGCACCTGGCTCCCACCTATCTACCATTCCAGTGATATATACAATGCACCTGGCTCCCACCTACAGGTAACAATGTTAGTGTCACTGAATTGAGCTGGATAGGTGGGAGCCAGGTGCATTGTATATATCACTGGAATGGTAGATAGGTGGGACTGGAGCCAGGTGCACAGTGTGTACATTATTCCAGTGACACCTACAGGGCACCTGACTGACATCCACCTACCCCCCACCATGTTGGATTTTGGTAACATTTCTGGTATATCTGGCTGTCACCATTTCTCTGGGTCCCTTGTTGGCTGCTCCAGAGAAATGACATCACACACATTGCCTGTCCATATACTACCCTAGCCCACCCCTATCCCTAGCCTGTCTATATACTACCCTAGCCCACCTCTATACCGTCCTAGGCTGTCTATATACTGCAATAGCCTGTCTATATACTGCCCTACCCTGTCTATATACTGCCCTAGCCTGTCTATATACTACCCTAGCCTGTCTATATACTACCCTAGCCTGTCTATATACTACCCTAGCCTGTCCATATACTGCCCTAGACCACCCCTATCCTGTCTATATACTACCCTAGCCCACCTATATACTGCCCTAGCCAACCCCTATACTGTCCTAGCCTGTTTATATACTACCCTAGCCTGTCTATATATTTCCCTAGCCTGTCCATATACTGCCCTAGCCCACCCCTATCCTGTCTATATACTACCCTAGCCCACCTCTATACCATCCTAGCCTGTCTATATACTGCCCTAGCCAACCCCTATACTACCCTAGCCTGTCTATATACTACCCTAGCCTGTCTATATACTACCCTAGCCTGTCTATATATTTCCCTAGCCTGTCCATATACTGCCCTAGCCCACCCCTATCCTGTCTATATACTACCCTAGCCCACCTATATACTGCCCTAGCCAACCCCTATACTGTCCTAGCCTGTTTATATACTACCCTAGCCTGTCTATATATTTCCCTAGCCTGTCCATATACTGCCCTAGCCCACCCCTATCCTGTCTATATACTACCCTAGCCCACCTCTATACCATCCTAGCCTGTCTATATACTGCCCTAGCCAACCCCTATACTACCCTAGCCTGTCTATATACTACCCTAGCCTGTCTATATACTACCCTAGCCTGCCCATATACTGCCCTAGCCTGTCTATATACTGCCCTAGCCTGTCTATATACTACCCTAGCCCACCCTATACTGTCCTAGCCTGTCTATATACTGCCCTAACCAACCCCTATACTGTCCTTGCCTGTCTATATACTACCCTAGCCTGTCTATATACTACCCTAGCCTGCCCATATACTGCCCTAGCCTGTCTATATACTACCCAAGCCTGTCTATATACTACCCTAGCCTGTCTATATACTACCCTAGCCTGTCTATATACTACCCTAGCCTGTCTGTATACTGCCCTAGCCTGTCCATATACTGCCCTAGCCCACCCCTATCCTGTCTATATACTACCCTAGCCCACCCCTATACTGTCCTAGCCTGTCTATATACTGCCCTAGCCTGTCTATATACTACCCTAGCCTGTCTATATACTACCCTAGCCTGTCTATACACTATCCTAGCCTGTCTATATACTACCCTAACCTGTCCATATATTGCCCTAGCCCACCCCTTAGAATTGAACATAATGGTATGTCATATAATTTTGCATATAGACAGGGTGCTGTTGCATGTAAACCAGACTTCCTGATAAATGTAATTTTAGTTTTATTTATCATGATATAAAATAATGGATGTGGGGGCCTTTTGGTGGGCGTGATTTTTTTTTTTTTGGGGGGGGGGGGGGGCAGCACTTTATTCTTGGACACAGGCAGCACAGTGTCTTGGACCGGCCCTGCAGACACACAAAGCATTTCTTACATGAATACATAAAAAAAATGAGTCTTGATGGACTTTTCATGGACTAATGTTAGACATTTATTCTAGAAGAGGATGAATACTTGTCCTTCCAGTAAAAGTGTCCCCAGTGCCCACAAACGTCCTCCATCCCGGCCACCACATGGTCCAGAAGCTGAAATACAAATATAAAGGAGAAGAGGAATCATCAGTCAGCTGAGAGCAATCATCTCAGATCATTCTCTGCTCCAACACCGGGGGGCGCCACAATACTCAGCATGAGGGCCACATCCTATATTTTACAAATATTCACAAATCATCGGTTTTATAGATGAAAAAAACTTCAGTAAAAACAAAGCAAAGAATTTCAAAATAAACATTAGCCTAGCAGAGCCCCCCATACATTAGGGTCTCCATCAGAGCCCAATTAAATCCCCCTTACATCATGGGCCCCAATCAGAGTCTCCCTTACATCAGGGTCCCCATCGAAATCCCTTCGACTACATCAGGGTCCTCTTAAGAGTCTCTCCTTACATCAGAGTCCCCCCCCCATACATCGAAGTTTCCATTAAAATCCCCCTTACATCAGAGCCCCCTCTTAAATGAAAGTCACCATCAGAGTTCCCCTTTACATCAGGGTCTCTATCTGAGCCCCTTCGTACCTCGGGGTCCCCATCAGAGTCTCCCTTTTACATAAGAATCCCCCTTACAGAGTTCCCATTAAAATCCCCCCAAAAAAAGGGAAAATTAAGGTCTGGAGTGACCAATCAACCACCTCCATCCCTAAATGCACAAAAAACAAGAGGGAGGTCGCCCTGGGACTTTGAGTGAGGTGGGAGAAATTAGGCACACATACATAAGAATGCAATAAAATCATTTAATTATTACAAAATGCTGTATAACCAAATGGGAATAGCAATAAGTGTGCATTACCCGGCATAGTGGCCAAGTTATCAGCAAAAGTAAGAACAAAACATCAATCATTACACACGATACATATCCATAAAACAACCATACAGTACATGGTAAATTGCTGCATCAGTAGGTAGACGTAAAAAATGAGTAATTATACATACATAAATAAAGCAATGTGTGAGTAATAGTACCCACAACACAACAACAACCCAGCAGTAAAAAACATATAAAGAGCATCGGTGGTACCCTACGCGTTTCGCGAGTCTCTGCTCGCTCTTCAGGGGCAGATGCATGGATATAATGTCTGAAACAAAGTATAATAGGGTAAATGGGTATATGTATATGAATGAAAAAATGGGGGTGGGGAGAGTGTAGTGGTTATCAGAAGAGGTCAGAGATAAACAAGACCTCGTACTTACCACTCCACTGGGTTAGGTTACCGAACGCTGATGTCAAGACGGCGATGAAAGGTAGTCCAGCTCGGGGGCTGAGGGGGCCCAGCGAACGGAAACCACAATGAGGAAAATCCAGATGCATGGCACAGACTGCATGGGGCATGTAGTAAAGGATGTACGATGTAACCCAAAAGCGTATCTAAAAAATATATAGTAGGATGCATATAGAAATGTGTGGGTCTCAAACATGTACATATATATATATATGTGGAGTATACTGGTCTGAGCAGTATATAACGTAAATACCCAAGAGGATTGGCAAAAGGTATAGGTAGGGAGGCTATGGGGTAGAGCAGAAAATGAAAAACTAAAAATAAACTAAAAATATAAGTAAAAAGAAAAAAAATGTTTTTTACTGCTGGGTTGTTGTTGTGTTGTGGGTACTATTACTCACACATTGCTTTATTTATGTATGTATAATTACTCATTTTTTACGTCTACCTACTGATGCAGCAATTTACCATGTACTGTATGGTTGTTTTATGGATATGTATCGTGTGTAATGATTGATGTTTTGTTCTTACTTTTGCTGATAACTTGGCCACTATGCCGGGTAATGCACACTTATTGCTATTCCCATTTGGTTATACAGCATTTTGTAATAATTAAATGATTTTATTGCATTCTTATGTATGTGTGCCTAATTTCTCCCACCTCACTCAAAGTCCCAGGGCGACCTCCCTCTTGTTTTTTATTAAAATCCCCCTTACATAGTTACATAGTAGGTGAGGTTGAAAAAAGACACAAGTCCATCAAGTCCAACCCATGTGTGTGATTATATGTCAGTATTACATTACATATCCCTGTATGTTGTGGTCATTCAGGTGATTATCTAATAGTTTTTTGAGACTATCAATGCCCCCCGCGAGACCACCGCCTGTGGAAGGGAATTCCACATCCTTGCCGCTCTTACAGTAAAGAACCCTCTACGTAGTTTAAGGTTAAACCTCTTTTCTTCTAATTGTAATGAGTGGCCCCGAGTCTTATTAAACTCTCTTCTGCGAAAAAGTTTTATCCCTATTGTGGGGTCACCAGTCCGGTATTTGTATATTGTGGGGTCACCAGTCCGGTATTTATATATTGTGGGGTCACCAGTCCGGTATTTATATATTGTGGGGTCACCAGTCCGGTATTTGTATATTGTGGGGTCACCAGTCCGGTAATTATATATTGTGGGGTCACCAGTCCGGTATTTATATATTGTGGGGTCACCAGTCCGGTATTTGTATATTGTGGGGTCACCAGTCCGGTATTTATATATTGTGGGGTCACCAGTCCGGTATTTGTATATTGTGGGGTCACCAGTCCGGTATTTATATATTGTGGGGTCACCAGTCCGGTATTTATATATTGTGGGGTCACCAGTCCGGTATTTATATATTGTGGGGTCACCAGTCCGGTATTTATATATTGTGGGGTCACCAGTCCGGTATTTGTATATTGTGGGGTCACCAGTCCGGTATTTGTATATTGTGGGGTCACCAGTCCGGTATTTATACAATGAAATCATATCCCCTCTCAAGCGTCTCTTCTCCAGAGAGAATAAGTTCAGAGCTCACAACCTTTCCTCATAACTAAGATCCTCCAGACCCTTTATTAGCTTTGTTGCCCTTCTTTGTACTCGCTCCATTTCCAGTACATCCTTCCTGAGGACTGGTGCCCAGAACTGGACAGCATACTCCAGGTGCGGCCGGACCAGAGTCTTGTAGAGCGGGAGAATTATCGTTTTATCTCTGGAGTTGATCCCTTTTTAATGCCAATATTCTGTTTGCTTTGTTAGCAGCAGCTTGGCATTGCATGTCATTGCTGAGCCTATCATCTACTAGGACCCCCAGGTCCTTTTCCATCCTAGATCCCCCAGAGGTTCTCCCCCCAGTCTATAGATTGCATTCATATTTTTACCACCCAAATGCATTATTTTACATTTTTCTACATTGAACCTCATCTGCCATGATTGTCGCCCACCCCATTATTTTATTATGGTCTTCTTGTAAGGTTTCCACATCCTGCGGAGAAGTTATTGCCCTGCTTAGCTTAGTATCGTCTGCAAATACAGAGATGGAACTGTTTATCCCATCCTCCAGGTCGTTTATGAACAAATTAAATAGGATTGGTCCCAGCACAGAACCCTGGGGGACCCCACTACCCACCCCCGACCATTCCGAGTACTCCCCATTTATCACCACCCTCTGAACACGCCCTTGTAGCCAGTTTTCAATCCATGTACTCACCCTATGGTCCATGCCAACGCACCTTATTTTGTACAGTAAACGTTTATGGGGAACTGTGTCAAATGCTTTTGCAAAATCCAGATACACCACGTCTACGGGCCTTCCTTTATCTAGATGGCAACTCACCCCCTCATAGAAGGTTAGTAGATTGGTTTGGCAAGAACGATTGTTCATGAATCCATTCTGATTACTGCTAATGATACCGTTCTTATTACTAAAATCTTGTATATAGTCCCTTATCATCCCCTCCAAGAGTTTACATACTATTGATGTTAGGCTAACTGGTCTGTAATTCCCAGGGATGTATTTTGGGCCCTTTTAAACCGCTTGCCGCCTGTTAGCTGTCATATGAGGGCCAGGAGGCGCGGCTCTCGTTCCGGGAGGGCGTCACATGACACCCTCGCCTTCCCGGCCCACCAGGGGGAGCGCCACCGGCGGCACTTGTGTGCGCATGCCGTGTCACTGTGGACCCGATACGTGTGCCCGGCGGCCACAATGTCCGCCGTGCACCCGCGATTGCCCGGTAACAGAGCAGGACTGTGGATCTGTGTGTCTAAACACACAGATCCACGTCCTGTCAGAGGAGACCGATGGTGTGTTCTCAGTACAGAGGAACACCGATCGGTCTCCTCCCCTTGTGAGTCCCCTCCCCCCTACAGTTAGAATCACGCCCTAGGAAACATAATTAACCCCTCGATCACCCCCTAGTGTTAACCCCTTCCCTGCCAGTCACATTTATGCAGTAATCAGTGCATTTTTATAGCACGGATCGCTGTATAAATGTGAATGATTCCAAAAATAGTGTCAAAAGTGTCTGATATGTCCGCCGCAATGTCACAGTCATGATAAAAATCGCAGATCGCTGCCATTACTAGTAAAAAAAAATAATAATAAAAATGCTATAAATCAATCCCCTATTTTGTAGACGCGATAACTTTTGCGCAAACCAAACAATATACACTTATTGCGATTTTTTTTACCAAAAATATGTAGAAGAATACATATCGGACTAAACTGAGGAAAAAATTTGTTTTAAAAAAAAAAATGGATATCTATTAAAGCAAAAAGTAGAAAATATTTTTTTGTTTTTTTCAAACTTGTCACGGTTCTTTTGTTTATAGCGCAAAAAACAAAAACCGCAGAGGTGATCAAATACCACCCAAAGAAAGCTCTATTTGTGGGGAAGAAAATTTGGGTACAGTGTTGCCTGACTGCGCAATTGTCATTCAAAGTGTGACAGCGCTAAAAATTGAAAAATTGCCTGGGCAGGAAGGGGGTGAAAGTGGCTTTTCTCCAATCAGCTGGTACCATTCCAGTCAATAGACTGTCAGTAAAAATTAGGAACAACGGTCTGGCAATTACTTGACTGAGTTCCCTAAGTACCCTCGGATGCAAGCCATCTGGTCCCGGTGATTTATTCATGTTAAGTTTCTCAAGTCTAATTCTAATTCCGTCCTCTGTTAACCATGGAGGTGCTTCCTGTGTTGTGTCATGAGGATAAACACTGCAGTTTTGGTTACTGAAGCCCCCCGATTCCCTCGTGAAGACTGAGGAGAAGAATAAATTCAATACCTTCGCCATCTCCCCATCCTTTGTAACCAGATGTCCTTCCAAATATTCCGCTATTCTCCTTCAGAGAGCTCACCAGTTCCTTCTGCTTCTTCACAGCTTGCTCCAAATCCTTCAACTCAGGCCTCAGAGCCGGTCTCTTCTTACTGTAATACTTTGGCACAAATCTGTTTTTTCTTCCTAAATTCAGCCATCAAAACTAACAATTTCTCCTCTTCTTTCTCAATCCGTTTTAGCTTACCAACAATCCCCTGTCCAAAGGCAGACGGGGACTCATCACTCCTTGGGCCAGGCCCAGTATCTTCCACAGAGGCCTAGTCACAGGCCTATCCAGGGGACCCCCAGCTGGGTCCTCCGCAGGATTCAGCATCTCTCCTGGGGCAGAGAAGCAACTCTAGTCCCTGGTCTCTGAAGGCACAGGAACAAAGGAACTAGCAACCTCACTCCTCACTGTCAAGGAGCTGAATGGCTCCCACCATCCCTGTGCTGAGTTCCCGGGTCTGTACACCCGCTGTGCCCATTATGAGGGGTTCCCACCATCCCTGTGCTGAGTTCCCGGGTCTGTACACCCGCTGTGCCCATTATGAGGGGCTCCCACCATCCCTGTGCTGAGTTCCCGGGTCTGTACACCCGCTGTGCCCATTATGAGGGGCTCCCACCATCCCTGTGCTGAGTTCCCGGGTCTGTACACCCGCTGTGCCCATTATGAGAGGTTCCCACCATCCCTGTGCTGAGTTCCCGGGTCTGTACACCCGCTGTGCCCATTATGAGGGGTTCCCACCATCCCTGTGCTGAGTTCCTGGGTCTGTACACCCGCTGTGCCCATTATGAGGGGTTCCCACCATCCCTGTGCTGAGCTCCAAGGTCTGTACACCCGCTGTGCCCATTATGAGGGGTTCCCACCATCCCTGTGCTGAGTTCCCGGGTCTGTACACCCGCTGTGCCCATTATGAGGAGTTCCCACCATCCCTGTGCTGAGTTCCTGGGTCTGTACACCCGCTGTGCCCATTATGAGGGGTTCCCACCATCCCTGTGCTGAGTTCCCGGGTCTGTACACCCGCTGTGCCCATTATGAGGGGTTCCCACCATCCCTGTGCTGAGTTCCCGGGTCTGTACACCCGCTGTGCCCATTATGAGGGGTTCCCACCATCCCTGTGCTGAGTTCCCGGGTCTGTACACCCGCTGTGCCCATTATGAGGGGTTCCCACCATCCCTGTGCTGAGTTCCTAGGTCTGTACACCCGCTGTGCCCATTATGAGGGGTTCCCACCATCCCTGTGCTGAGTTCCCGGGTCTGTACACCCGCTGTGCCCATTATGAGGGGTTCCCACCATCCCTGTGCTGAGTTCCCAGGTCTGTACACCCGCTGTGCCCATTATGAGGGGTTCCCACCATCCCTGTGCTGAGTTCCCGGGTCTGTACACCCGCTGTGCCCATTATGAGGGGTTCCCACCATCCCTGTGCTGAGTTCCCGGGTCTGTACACCCGCTGTGCCCATTATGAGGGGTTCCCACCATCCCTATGCTGAGTTCCCAGGTCTGTACACCCGCTGTGCCCATTATGAGGGGTTCCCACCATCCCTGTGCTGAGTTCCCGGGTCTGTACACCCGCTGTGCCCATTATGAGGGGTTCCCACCATCCCTGTGCTGAGTTCCCGGGTCTGTACACCCGCTGTGCCCATTATGAGGGGTTCCCACCATCCCTGTGCTGAGTTCTCAGGTCTGTACACCTTTCTAATTAGGGGGGATAATTTTTTATCGATAGCTCTGTAGTTCCATCAGGAAGAAAAGGACTGAAGTTGGGGGGACACTACATACTATGGGGGTGATCAGAAAAGGATGAGGAGGCGTCACTGCTGCAGAGACATAAGAAGTATCCGGACTCCACCTAAAACTGGAGCACCCCGTGCTGGGTGGAGCTCTTCCTATATAGATTTGTGTGGGATCCAGAGGTAGGTTCCTTCCTATATACAGATCGGGATCAGGGTTCCCATGGCCGGTATTTGCGTCATGGGTCAGGTTCTGGGGTGGTTCCCCCGCGGCCGTTGATGACACGATATATATATATATATATATATATATATATATATATAATGCCCCCTCATCCTGATTGATTATTTTGATCTCCCTCATTGGATTCTCTCATTCTGGGAGGGAGGTGACCGGAGTCCGGGGAAGTTTTGGATCGGCCATTTAATAGCGTAAATTCCATTTCGCTTCGATAAGAATGAAGATTTAATCCGCTCGCCCGGACAGAGAGAAATGATTCCCTGCTGGGTGGATTGCGATACGGAATGAGAAGGAGTGCTGGCCTCTCTCTGTAGATGAGCAGATATTGGGAGGGAGGGGGAAGGGTGGTGACTGGCTACAAAAAAAAACATGAAATGGAGGCTTTATCTGGTGATGAATTTTAAAATAAAATATTCACACTGGTGGTGGAGGGGCAGTAAAAGCAGGCGGCTGAGCCTCATTTTTTGCGAATATGGTGGCCAGAGGGGTGAGTTCGCATAGCCGCAGATGCCTTCAACTCGACATGAGGTGTTTGACAGGCAGCACCTTCCTTCACATTGACCCGCTGAAATAAATGAGACCACGCCACAACCGCGTGCCAGGGGTGTTCAATACATGGATACAGGTGTGTGGGCGCGTCCACCTTCTCACGTCCCAGCTCCGCCCGGCGCTCAGACCTGCAGGCTGCCGAAGCCTCAGATAACACAGATCACAAGAGGAGAGGCCGGCATCTAACATGTCATCTAACAATAGTTATCCTTTATTGTGAAGACATGTACAGTATCTGACAAAAGTAAGTACACCCCTCACATTTGTGTAAATCTTTTCTTCTATCTTTTCATGTGACAACACTGAAGAAATGACACTTGTCTACAATGTAAAGTAGTGAGTGTACAGCTTGTATAACAGTGTAAATTTGCTGTCCCCTCAAAATAACTCAACACACAGCCATTAATGTCTAAACCGCTGGCAACAAAAGTCAGTACACCCCTAAGTGAAAATCTCCAAATTGGGGGCCCAATTAGCCATTTTCCCTCCCCGGTGTCATGTGACTCGTTAGTGTTACAAGGTCTCAGGTGTGAATGGGGAGCAGGTGTGTTAAATTTGGTGTTATCGCTCTCACTCTCTCATACTGGTCACTGGAAGTACAACATGGCACCTCATGGCAAAGAACTCTCTGAGGATCTGAAAAAAAAGAATAGTTTCTCTACATAAAGATGGCCTAGGCTATAAGAAGATTGCCAAGACCCTGAAACTGAGCTGCAGCACGGTGGCCAAGACCATACAGCGGTATAACAGGACAGGTTCCACTCAGAACAGGCCTCGCCATGGCCCACCAAAGAAGTTGAGGTCACGTGCTCAGCGTCATATCCAGAGGTTGTCTTTGGGAAATAGACGTATGAGTGCTGCCAGCATTGCTGCAGAGGTTGTAGGGGTGGGGGGTCAGCCTGTCAGTGCTCAGACCATACGCCGCACACTGCATCAAATTGGTCTGCATGGCTGTCATCCCAGAAGGAAGCCTCTTCTAAAGATGATGCACAAGAAAGTCTACAAACAGTTTGCTGAAGACAAGCAGACTAAGGACATGGATTACTGGAACCATGTCCTGTGGTCTGATGAGACCAAGATAAACGTATTTGGTTCAGATGGTGAGAAGCGTGTGTGGGGGCAACCAGGTGAGGAGGACAAAGACAAGTGTGTCTTGTCTACAGTCAAGCATGGTGGTGGGAGTGTCGTGGTCTGGGGCTGTATGAGTGCTGCCGGCACTGGGGGGCTACAGATCATTGAGGGGACCATGAATGCCAACATGTACTGTGACATACTGAAGCAGAGCATGATCCCCTCCCTTCAGAGACTGGACCGCAGGGCAGTATTCCAACATGATAACCACCCCAAACACACCTCCAAGACCACCACTGCCTTGCTAAAGAAGTTAGAGAAGAAGGTAAAGGTGACTTTTGTTACTGTATAACATCTGTAAAACAGCCATCGTGTTTCAGCCTTCAGCCATGACTAAGCCCTGATGGCCGAAACGCGTTGGTTGTTTTACAGCTGTTATACACAATAAAGGATAACTATTGTTGGATGCCATTCCAAGTCCTGAATTATTTTCTTGTGATTGCTGTTCAATACAATATCCCTAATGAGATTAAAAAAAAAACCTGGGGATCAAAAACAGGTGCACAGGAGGGGGGTGGTATGGTCTCCTGAACAGCTGTACACCGGGTGTCAACTGCAGCCAAAAAATGATCCACATGGACTGATTTTCAGAGAATTCTACCGCCCATGTGAAAGGGACCTAAAGGTTTTTATTTATACCAGGGGCATTACTACAAATTTCAGGGCCCTATAACATCATTTTGATGGGGGCCCCCCTTGGCAATCTCTCAGGTCCCAGCACTTTGCACTGGTTGCCCATTGGATTATACTGCATCCCATAATAGCAGCAAATCTCATCAGTGCGAAACAACACCTTTGATAGCCGCTCTCTTTACAATTGCGGCCTTAGCGGGAAATAATAAATGTCCCTTTTATTAAATTGTTGGTCATCACAGAAATATCTCTTATCACAATGGCGGTTATTGAACTGTGTCCCCCGTTATACATTGGTGGTCATGGCCGGGGCCCCTGTTATGGTTTGGTGGACAGTGAAATCACAGCCATGTTATACATTGGTAGATAGTGCAGTAAATCATACCCCGGAGTCAGGGGTCGCTGAGAGCAAAACAATGCCTCAATGTTGAGGGTCTGTAGAAGGAAAATGCCCCAGCATCAATGGTGAGTAGAGAAGAAGACCCGGTGGTCGATGGGGGTGAGAATGGCCGAGCGTTTGGAGGTCAGTACGAGGAAGAACACTCTGGCAGAAGCGGTCAATACATTGGTGTCAGTGGGGGGAAATAAGTGTGAATGGGGCTGGGGGGGAGGGGTGAAAGGCTCTGGATGGGGATGGGTGTCACTTTGGGGGGGAAAGGGGTTCTGGGGGAGGTTAAGGGACTCTGCAGCAGACTGGGTGGCTCTGTGAGTAATGAGGGTGCTGGAGGGGGCTTGGGGGAAATGTAGAGGGAAGGAATGGCTTTATAGAGAGCTGGGAGTCTCTCCAGAGGGCTGGGGGCACTGCAGGGGACTGGGGGGGATTATGCAAGGTTGAGCATTACTGGGAAAGGTTGGGGGTCACTGTGGATCACTGTGGAAGGTTGGAGATCTCTGCAGGGATAGGGGCTCTCAGGGGCCCATAGTGCAAAGCACTATGAGTGGTTTGGGGACACTATGGCAGATGGAGACCACTAAAGGTGGTTGGAGTGGCACTGTTGGAAGTTGAGGGTCTCTGCAGGGTTGGGGGCTCTCAGAAGCCTGGGCACATTGTGTGAAGCTGGGGGCACTGCAGACAATTATGAGAGGTTTGGAAGCACTATAGCAGCTGAAGACCATTATGGGAGGTTGGAGGGGCACTGTGGAAAGTTGGGGTTTTACTGTGTGAGGTTTGAGGTCTCTGCAGGAATGGGGGCTCTCAGGGACCTTGGCGCACTTTGGGAGGACTGAAGACCACTATGTAAGGTTGTGGGGGCATTGTGAGAACTTGAGGGAACTATGGGAGAGGAGGGGGTGCTATGGGAAGTTAGTAACCACTATGAGAGCTGATGGAGACACTGTGGAAGGTTGGGGGCACTGTGGGAGCTTGAGGAAGACCTATGGAAGATTAGGGCACCTGCAACTGGTGGAGGCTGGCAGGGGGGTTAAGGGACACAATGGGGGCAGCATGCACCAGATATTCCACACCCCCCCCCCCCCATCTCCCGGGCCCCAAAGAAGCCATATAGTTTGCTATGGTAGAAGTTATACACTGATTTATATATGTTAAAACACTTAGAATAATACCAATCGAGATTCAGCGCCTCTGCATTTGCCAAGGTTATCTATAAAAACATTGTCCTCCTATCATATCCACAACCACTGGATGGCTCCTGTATATTAAACCTACTTATTGATTTAAGAATTCAATTATCTTCACATCTACAAGTCAAAATTTTGCAGAGAGATGAAGAAACTTCCTAACACGTTTCCCAGACAGTAAATCTGCTTCTTCAGGAGATAAATAGAAGGTAGCAGATTTACATAGTTACATAGTAGGTGAGATTGAAATAATACACAAGTCCATCAAGTCCAACCTATGTGTGTGATTATGTGTCAGTATTACATTATATATCTTTGTATGTTGCGGTCATTCAGGTGCTTATCTAATTGTTTTTTTAAACGATCGATGCCCTCCGCTGAGACCACCGCCTGTGGAAGGGAATTCCACATCCTTGCCACTCTTATGCCCCGTACACACGGTCGGATTTTCCGATGGAAAATGTCCGATCGGAGCGTGTTGTCGGAAATTCCGACCGTGTGTGGGCTCCATCGGACATTTTCCATCGGATTTTCCGACACACAAAGTTGGAGAGCAGGAGATAAAATTTTCCGACAACAAAATCCGTTGTCGGAAATTCCGATCGTGTGTACACAAATCCGACGGACAAAGTGCCACGCATGCTCAGAATAAATAAAGAGATGAAAGCTATTGGCCACTGCCCTGTTTATAGTCCCAACGTTCGTGTTTTACGTCACCGCGTTCAGAACGATCGGATTTTCCGACAACTTTGTGCGACCGTGTGTATGCAAGACAAGTTTGAGCCAACATCCGTCGGAAAAAATCCTAGGATTTTGTTGTCGGAATGTCCGAACAAAGTCCGACCGTGTGTACGCCCTATTACAGTAAAGAACTCTCTACGTAGTTTAAGGTCAAACCGCTTTTCTTCTAATTTTAGTGACTGGCCACGAGTCTTGTTAAACTCCCTTCCGCAAAAAAGTTTTCTCCCTATTGTGGGGTCACCAGTCCGGTATTTATATATTGTGGGGTCACCAGTCCGGTATTTATATATTGTGGGGTCACCAGTCCGGTATTTGTATATTGTGGGGTCACCAGTCCGGTATTTATATATTGTGGGGTCACCAGTCCGGTATTTATATAATGAAATCATATCCCCTCTCAAGCGTCTCTTCTCCAGAGAGAATAAGTTCAGAGCTCACAACCTTTCCTCATAACTAAGATCCTCCAGACCCTTTATTAGCTTTGTTGCCCTTCTTTGTAGTCGCTCCATTTCCAGTACATCCCTCCTGAGGACTGGTGCCCAGAACTGGACAGCATACTCCAGGTGCGGCCGGACCAGAGTCTTGTAGAGCGGGAGAATTATCGTTTTATCTCTGGAGTTGATCCCCTTTTTAATGCCAATATTCTGTTTGCTTTGTTAGCAGCAGCTTGGCATTGCATGTCATTGCTGAGCCTATCATCTACTAGGACCCCCAGGTCCTTTTCCATCCTAGATCCCCCCAGAGGTTCTCCTCCCAGTCTATAGATTGCATTCAGATTTTTGCCACCCAAATGCATTATTTTACATTTTTCTACATTGAACCTCATTTGCCATGTAGTTGCCCCTCCCCCATTCATTTGTTCAGATCTTCTTGCAAGATTTCCACATCCTGCGGAGAAGTTATTGCCCTGCTTAGCTTAGTATTGTCTGCAAATACAGAGATTGAACTGTTTATCCCATCCTCCAGATCGTTTATAAACAAATTAAATAGGATTGGTCCCAGCACAGAACCCTGGGGGACCCCCCTACCCACCCCTGACCATTCTGAGTACTCCCCATTTATCACCACCCTCTGAACACGCCCTTGTAGCCAGTTTTCAATCCATGTACTCACCCTATGGTCCATGCCAACGCACCTTATTTTGTACAGTAAACGTTTATGGGGAACTGTGTCAAATGCTTTTGTAAAATCCAGATACACCACGTCTACGGGCCTTCCTTTATCTAGATGGCAACTCACCTCCTCATAGAAGGTTAATAGATTGGTTTGGCAACAACGATTCTTCATGAATCCATGCTGATTACTGCTAATGATACCGTTCTTATTACTAAAATCTTGTATATAGTCCCTTATCATCCCCTCCAAGATTTTACATACTATTGATGTTAGGCTGACTGGTCTGTAATTCCCAGGGATGTATTTTGGGCCCTTTTTTTAAATATTGGTGCTACATTGGCTTTTCTCCAATCAGCTGGTACCATATATTTTTGACGTGACTGAACTGATGAAATCGTATGTGTGAAAGGGGCCTAATGCTTTTTTCCTGGCACACCTCCTATGCAGGGGGAATTGGAAATCTCTTTCTGACTGTAGATGTGGGAACTTTTACCTCAACTGTTACCTGAACACCCAGCAATTAAATATTGGAGTGCTTGGAGATGTCTTTTAGCATCAGATGATCAACCCTTGGGCTGAATTTGCTGGGCTGGCCAGTCCTGGACAGAGTAGCAGTTGTTTGAAATCTACACCACTTGTAGATTACTTTTCTTACAATGGAATGAATAATTTAAAATCATTAGGTGGTGTTTTTAAGTCCCTGGCCAGACTCATAGGTGTCTACAACTATCTTTCTGGGGCCTTAGAGAATTGCGTTGATCTTGGCACGATGACCCCACTCAATAGCAAAAAGGACACCAGACTGTACTGTACATATCTGAGATATGAATACGTTCTACCTGTATACTCCCCAAGGAGGTTCTAATCATTGGCTCCTAATCTAGAACACCAGATTCTGATTCCATGGATAGGAATTTGTGGCAAATGTTCCTACATTTGCCACAAATTAACCACTTGTTAACTGCCCTATAGTAGTTTTACAGCAACAGGGCGGCAGCTGTGCACCGGATCACATATACAGTACCTCACATAAGTAAGTACACCCCTCACATTTTAGTAAATGTTTTCTTCTATCTTTTCATGTGACAACACTGAAGAAATGACACTTGGCTACATTGTAAAGTAGTGAGTGTACAGCTTGTATAACAGTGTAAATTTGCTGTCCCCTCAAAATAACTCAACACACAGCCATTAATGTCTAAACCGCTGGCAACAAAAGTCAGTACACCCCTAAGTGAAAATCTCCAAATTGGGCTCAAAGTGTCAATATTTTGTGTGGCCACCATTATTTTCCAGCACTGCATTAACCCTCTTGGGCATGGAGGTCACCAGAGCTTCACAGGTTGTCACTGGAGTCCTCTTCCCCTCCTCCATGATGACATCACAGAGCTGGTGGATGTTAGAGACCTTGCACTCCTCCACCTTCCGTTTGAGGATGTCCCACAGATGATCAATAGGGTTTAGGTCTGGAGACATGATTCAGTGGGGAGCAGCTCTTTGAGAAAGCTTAAAATTGTCCCATTCAAAATACACAATCCCTTTAAATAAACTGCTTGAAGGTGTTTTCATTCTGTGTCGGGGGCCCAGATCTGAACCTGCGACTTCTGCTGTCTCTTCTTGATGAGCTCCCTGGACAGTTCCTTGAATGATCCTGCCTTGAACCTTGTTTCTGGTGAGCCTTGAATCCCTTTTCTCCTCCCATGAACTTCCTATTTAAGCCATGCCTTTGCACTTCCCATTTTGTAGATGATTGTGCTCTCTCTCTCTCCAGCCAATGCCTCGCTCTTGTCACTGTTGCTGCCGTCTGTATCTTCGCTGCCACTTGTTACTGACCTTTCACTTGTTCCTCCACTACGCTTCTGCTTGATCCCGATCTGCTGTATCTGCTATTGGACCCTGGCTTGCTCACCTCCTGGAAGACAAGAGAGAGGAGGCGCCTCTGGGTGCAGACGTTTTAAAACAATTTTATTAAAAAGTAGCAACAGCTAGTAATACACTCACATTTAGGTGGTGAATATCAAACAAGGAAATGTCCCAGGTCAATCCAGGGGTCCGTGTGGCCATCTCTCTCAGCTGGTGGATGTAAGGGGTCTGTGCAGTCTCACAACGCTGGATGTCCTCGGCCGAACAGCGGAGACAGGCACCAGAACGAGGCTTGGGTAACAGCCGATCCTGTCGAGAGATGATGACGTCACACGATATGCGACGCGTTTCCTGAGCCGGCACGCCGTGAATGGTGTGACGGCGGCGCTCCTTCGTCAAGCTGATTGGCTGGGAGCTGGACAGGATGTTTATATGTGAGACAATGATGTGAAGGAGAGCTTGACGAAGGAGCGCCGCCGTCACACCATTCACGGCGTGCCGGCTCAGGAAACGCGTCGCATATCGTGTGACGTCATCATCTCTCGACAGGATCGGCTGTTACCCAAGCCTCGTTCTGGTGCCTGTCTCCGCTGTTCGGCCGAGGACATCCAGCGTTGTGAGACTGCACAGACCCTTACATCCACCAGCTGAGAGAGATGGCCACACGGACCCCCTGGATTGACCTGGGACATTTCCTTGTTTGATATTCACCACCTAAATGTGAGTGTATTACTAGCTGTTGCTACTTTTTAATAAAATTGTTTTAAAACGTCTGCACCCAGAGGCGCCTCCTCTCTCTTGTCTTCACAGTACTTTGGGATAAAGCTTTCACCCCCACTGGATGGCTGCCCTGAATGTGGACTTCACACAGCATTTTTTATCTCTTCCACCTACAGTGTCATACACGGACTTATGAATTTATGTGCCCTTTTGACTAATACCCAATCCAGTTCTGTACACTACTGTTGATATGGATACAGCTGTCACTTATTTGCGCCGATAACTTGTTACATTGCTCACCTCCTGGTTAGGGGGGTCCTGAGGACCATGATGTGGTACTAATATGCAGCAAAACCCGTCCCAGCATATTAAATTAAAAAATACAAACATTACAAAGAATTAAATTCAAAATTCTAACAACTACGTACAAATCCATCCACAATTTCGCCCCCCAGCTACATCACTAGCTTAGTCTCTAAATACCAACCTACTCGTTCTCTTCGTTCCTCTCAAGACCTCCTGGTCTCTAGCTCTCTCATCACCTCCTCCCATGCTCGCCTCCAGGACTTTTCCAAAGCCTCTCCAATCCTATGGAACTCCTTACCCCAATCTGTCCGCTTATCTCCTACTCTATTAGCTTTTAGACGATCCCTGAAAACCTTCTTTTCAGAGAAGCCTATCTTACTAATAACAACTATATTTAATTTTTTTCCATCAGCTCATCCCCCACAGTTATTACCTTTTGTTTCCACTTGACCCTCCCTTCTAGATTGTAAGCTCTAACGAGCAGGGCCCTCTGATCCCTCCTGTATTGATTTGTATTGTAAGTGTACTGTCTGCCCCATGTTGTAAAGCGCTGCACAAATTGTTGGCACTGTATAAATCCTGTATAATAATAATAATAATAATAAATTACAGAAACAAGTGTTAGAAATGTCCGCATTTCTTACCCGAATGTTCACCTGTTCACTGACGGTGGAGAGGTGTTCGTTCTTCCTCTTCACGTCCAGTAACTCCACCAGAGGTCGGATAGTCATTCCCTACACAAGGCACAGAAAGAGAAGATATTGGAGATGGAGTCAAGATCTCTGTTACAATATAGACACATTGCTCCATCCCACAGAGTCATTGCTTATAAACTCCCCATTTCTGGACCAGCTTCATGGAACCCGAGGCACAATGATGAGGGGCCCAGAGACTCTTGTGAGTATGCAAAGGTGTCCAGAGGTTTAAAGCCTTTTAGCCATGGAGATAGAGGCCCATATATCTGTGTTCCTCAAAAAATACTTGTCTGCTCAAATATATAATCTCTCTCTCTCTTCTCTCTCTCTCTCTCTCTCTCTCTCTCTCTCTCTCTCTCTCTCTCTCTCTCTCTCTCTCTCTCTCTCTCTCTCTCTCTCTCTCTCTCTCTCTCTCTCTCTCTCTCTCTCTCTCTCTCTCTCTCTCTCTCTCTCTCTCTCTCTCTCTCTCTCTCTCTCTCTCTCTCTCTCTCTCTCTCTCTCTCTCTCTTCTCTCTCTCTCTCTCTCTCTCTCGTCAGGTCCATTAATATTGGGACATCAACACAATTCTAATCTTTTGGGCTCTATACACCACCACAATGGATTTGAAATGAAACAAACAAGATGTGCTTTAACTGCAGAACTTTCAGCTTTAATTTGAGGGTATTTACATCCAAATCAGGTGAACGGTGTAAGAATTACAACAGTTTGTATATGTGGCTCCCACTTTTTTAAGGGACCAAAGGTAATGGGACAATTGGCTGCTCAGCTGTTCCATGGCCAGGTGTGTGTTATTCCCTCATTATCCCAATTACAAGGAGCAGATAAAAGATCCAGAGTTCATTTCAAGTGTGCTATTTGCATTTGGAATCTGTTGCTGTCAACTCTCAATATGAGAGCCAAAGAGCTGTCACTATCAGTGAAACAAGCCATCATTAGGCTGAAAAAACAAAACAAAACAAACCCATCAGAGAGAGAGCAAAAACATTAGGTGTGGCCAAATCACTGTTTGGAACATCCTTAAAAAGAAAGAACACACCGGTGAGCTCAGCAACACCAAAAGACCTGGAAGACCACGGAAAACAACTGTGGTGGATGACCGAAGAATTCTATCCTGGTGAAGAAAACACCCTTCACAACAGTTGGCCAGATGAAGAACACTCTCCAGGAGGTAGGTGTATGTGTGTCAAAGTCAACAATCAAGAGAAGACTTCACCAGAGTGAATACAGAGGGTTCACCACAAGTGTAAACCATTGGTGAGCCTCAAAAACAGGAAGGCCAGATTATCGTTTGCCAAACAACATCTAAAAAAGCCTTCACAGTTCTGGAACAACATCCTATGGACAGAGGAGACCAAGATCAACTTATACCAGAGTGATGGGAGAGAAGAGTATGGAGAAGGAAGGAACTGCTCATGATCCAAAGCATACCACCTCATCAGTGAAGCATGGTGGTGGTAGTGTCATGGTGTGGGCATGTATGGCTGCCAATGGAACTGGTTCTCTTGTATTTATTGATTGATGTGACTGCTGACAAAAGCAGCAGGATGAATTCTGAAGTATTTCGGACAATATTATCTGCTCATAATCAGCAAAATGCTTCAGAACTCATTGGACGGTGCTTCCACAATGCAGATGGACAATGACCCGAAGCATACTGCGAAAGCAACCAAAGAGTTTTTTAAGGGAAAGAAGGGGAATGTTGTGCAATGGCCAAGTCAATCACCTGACCTGAATACGATTGAGCATGCATTTCACTTGCTGAAGACAAAACTGAAGGGAAAATGCCCCAAGAACAAGCAGGAACTGAAGACGGTTGCAGTAGAGGCCTGGCAGAGCATCACCAGGGGATGAAACCCAGCGTCTGGTGATGTCTATGTGTTCCAAGACTTCAGGCTGTAATTGACTGCAAAGGTTTTGCAACAAAGTATTAAAACGTGAAAGTTTGATGGATGATTGTTAATCTGTCCCATTACTTTTGGTCCCTTAAAAAGTGGGAGGCACATATACAACGGTTGTAATTCCTACACCGTTCACCTGATTTGGATGTAAATTACCCTCAAATTAAAGCTGAAAGTCATCTTGTTTGTTTCATTTCAAATCCATTGTGGTGTATAGAGCCAAAAAGATTAGAATTGTGTCCATGTCCCAATATTTTATGGACCTGACATTGTGTGTATATATATATTCTCTCTGGACTGAACTTATTCTCTCTGGAGAAGAGACGCTTGAGAGGGGATATGATTTCAATTTACAAATACCAGACTGGTGACCCCACAATATATAAATACCGGACTGGTGACCCCACAATAGGGATAGAACTTTTTTTACGGAGGGGAGTTAACAAGACTCGTGGCCACTCATTAGAATTAGAAGAAAAGAGGTTTAACCTTAAACTACGTAGAGGGTTCTTTACTGTAAGAGCAGTTAGGATGTGGAATTCCCTTCCACAGGTGGTGGTCTCAGCGGGGAGCATCGATAGCTTCAAGAAACTAGATAATGAAATCATTAGATAATCACCTGAATGACCACAACATACAGGAATATACAATGTAATACTGACATATAATCACACACATAGGTTGGACTTGATGGACTTGTGTCATTTTTCAACCTCACCTACTATATACAGTATCTGACAAAAGTAAGTACACCCCTCACATTTGTGTAAATCTTTTCTTCTATCTTTTCATGTGACAACACTGAAGAAATGACACTTGTCTACAATGTAAAGTAGTGAGTGTACAGCTTGTATAACAGTGTAAATTTGTTGTCCCCTCAAAATAACTCAACACACAGCCATTAATGTCTAAACCGCTGGCAACAAAAGTCAGTACACCCCTAAGTGAAAATCTCCAAATTGGGCCCAATTATCCATTTTCCCTCCCCGGTGTCATGTGACTCGTTAGTGCTACAAGGTCTCAGGTGTGAATGGGGAGCAGGTGTGATAAATTTGGTGTTATCGCTCTCACTCTCTCATACTGGTCACTGGAAGTACAACATGGCACCTCATGGCAAAGAACGCTCTGAGGATCTGGAAAAAAAAAGAATTGTTGCTCAACATAAAGATGGCCTAGGCTATAAGAAGATTGCCAAGACTCTGAAGTTGAGCTGCAGGTGATGGACTGGCCAAGCATGTCTCCAGATCTAAACCCTATTGATCATCTGTGGAACATCCTCAAAACGGAAGGTGGAGGAGCGCAAGGTCTCTAACATCCACCAGCTCTGTGATGTCATCATGGGGGAGGGGAAGAGGACTCAAGTGGCAACCTGTGAAGCTCTGGTGAGTTCCATGCCCAAGAGGGTTAAGGCAGTGCTGGAAAATAATGGTGGCCATTCAGCTAGCACTGAAATGTAGGCCTGACACTGGCTCAGCCAGGCCCAAAGCAATTGCCCTTTGCAGGCAGGGACGGCGGTCCCTATGGTGTAGCAAAAGAATGAAGGTAGTCCCAATGCTAGCTTTCCCATGTGGCTACTGATCCCAGCACCACCTCGTCAGGTCCTGCCAGCCCTCCTGGCTGCAGCTGTCTCTCTCCACTGGACGTGCCACCACAGTCCACTCCACTGGCTCTGCATCCACCCCAGACTGCAATCTCCCAGTCCTCTCAGGTGTGCCTCCCAGTCCTCCTGACTGTGTATCACTTACCAGCCCTCCTGGCTGCGACCTGTTGTTCTTCCTGTAGACTTTGCCTGTGCGCTCCTTCTATCCTCTCCTTGCTCCCGTGCCTCCTGTCCAGGGTGCCTTCACGTGTTCTCAGAGGGCCCTGTCCGCACCCGAGCCCATGCCCAAGGTCACCCCCCCCCACACTGGGGAGCTCCCTCAAAGGCCATGACAGCCTAGCACTCCATCTCCAGCTTCCACCCCAAACAACTTCTCCCCAGCTGGGCTGACCCTGAGTATTTGAGGAGGCCTGCCTCCTGCCAACCCATCTGTTGGGGATTGGTGAGGGCTCCTCAGGATACTCCCGGCAGCTCTACCTCTCCTATTCTCCTTTCTGTCCAGAAGATTCCAGCATGTTCGGCAAAGCAGTAGGAGGTCTCAGAGATGCTGCCTGTGAGTCACCCAGCTCTGCCTGAGTCAGTCCCAACCCAGATCAAAACAAACAGGCTTGGCCTGAAATTTACCTACACCACAGAAAACCTGAAAGGCTGTAGCAACCTAGCAACACTAGAGGGCGCTACAATACACAGTTGATATAATGTGCATATAACATTGGTGCATGGGCAGGCGAGGGAGTTGAATTTGACAAAGGTTTACCTCCAGGATACATAGAGGTGGCTCCAATCCAGCAAGGATCAACATACAAATGTTCAGGCCTGGTCTGCGTATACAAATTCAGGTGTGGCCTGCACAGTCGGAGTTTGCAAAAAGGATACATCTGAGAAGCATTACAGTTCCCCTCACCTGGTGTGATAATTTCGGGGGCAGACAGTACTATCATGAAAACCTGGTTCAAGACTACACTCCAAGATATTAATATATTTTCGAATATCTAATTTTAAACCAGAGCCTATGATGCAGCTGGTTCTAACAGGCGAAACCGGTCAGGCTTTCTTTCTTTGAAAGCCCGCTCCCCTCTTGGACATGGACGACCCAGACCTAGGACTATTAAGTATATATTTATCAGATTTCGGATGCCGGTGCTTTATTGCCATTACTTGGACATACGTAATGGTCTTGGCTATTTTACATCACCAAAGCTTTCTTCTACATAGGACTCCTGCACCATTTCTTACTAATGCCTTATGAGAGTGTGAGAGAGATTTGAATGGTTCCACCATTTGGTTATTTGAATTTCTACAAACCTTGTGGATGAAGATCCAAGATTAACCTTGGTGATGTTTGGCGCCACCTAAATTCCTCCTCCTTTGGACACACTTGTCTGTTATGATACCAGACAGTCTAAATGGCGGTGTTGTCAGTATATATCATTCGTCTAATAATGGATCTTATACAAGTGTGGTTGAGATAATTTGATTTATTGTGTCGTCTTTCTTCAATGTATCAACTACAGAACACTTGGAGTTATTACAATATCAATCCACATCCTATATGGGATTATGAGGGAGTTCCTCCTTATTACTTAATGTACATGGGGTTTGGTCTGAGGTCTACATTGAAGTCCATTCATATACTACTTGTTTACTGTGCTTCAAATGTAGAGGCTTATAGTACATATACACAAAATAAAAAGGAGAAATTGAGAGAGTGAGGAGGGGATGGTCATCATTGTTGTTGTTTGTTTTATACAGCGTGTATAGAAAAGAATCCCCCCACATTCCCCGCCTTCTCCTCCAACTACTGTGTGCTCATTGGTGGACATTCCCCGCCTCCTCTTCCAACCACTGTGTGCTCATTGGTGGACATTCCCCGCCTCCTCCTCCAACCACTGTGTGCTCATTGGTGGACATTCCCCGCCTTCTCCTCCAACTACTGTGTGCTCATTGGTGGACATTCCCCGCCTCCTCCTCCAACCACTGTGTGCTCATTGGTGGACATTCCCCGCCTTCTCCTCCAACCACTGTGTGCTCATTGGTGGACATTCCCCGCCTTCTCCTCCAACCACTGTGTGCTCATTGGTGGACATTCCCCGCCTCCTCCTCCAACCACTGTGTGCTCATTGGTGGACATTCCCCGCCTTCTCCTCCAACTACTGTGTGCTCATTGGTGGACATTCCCCGCCTCCTCCTCCAACCACTGTGTGCTCATTGGTGGACATTCCCCGCCTTCTCCTCCAACCACTGTGTGCTCATTGGTGGACATTCCCCGCCTCCTCCTCCAACCACTGTGTGCTCATTGGTGGACATTCCCCGCCTTCTCCTCCAACCACTGTGTGCTCATTGGTGGACTTTCCCCGCCTTCTCTTCCAACCACTGTGTGCTCATTGGTGGACATTCCCCGCCTCCTCCTCCAACCACTGTGCGCTCATTGGTGGACAATCCCTGCCTCCTCCTCCAACCACTGTGTGCTCATTGGTGGACATTCCCCGCCTCCTCCTCCAACCACTGTGTGCTCATTGGTGGACAATCCCTGCCTCCTCCTCCAACCACTGTGTGCTCATTGGTGGACATTACTCGCCTTCTCCTCCAACCACTGTGTGCTCATTGGTGGACATTCCCCGCCTTCTCCTCCAACCACTGTGTGCTCATTGGTGGACTTTCCCAGCCTTCTCCTCCAACCACTGTGTGCTCATTGGTGGACATTCCCCGCCTCCTCCTCCAACCACTGTGTGCTCATTGGTGGACAATCCCTGCCTCCTCCTCCAACCACTGTGTGCTCATTGGTGGACATTCCCTGCCTTCTCCTCCAACCACTGTGTGCTCATTGGTGGACATTACTCGCCTTCTCCTCCAACCACTGTGTGCTCATTGGTGGACATTCCCCGCCTTCTCCTCCAACCACTGTGTGCTCATTGGTGGACTTTCCCCGCCTTCTAATCCAACCGTTGTGTGCTCATTGGTGGACTTTCCCCGCCTTCTCCTCCAACCGCTGTGTGCTCATTGGTGGCCATTCCCCGCCTTCTCCTACAACCGCTGTGTGCTCATTGGTGGACATTCCCCGCCTTCTCCTACAACCGCTGTGTGCTCATTGGTGGCCATTCCCCGCCTTCTCCTACAACTGCTGTGTGCTCATTGGTGGACTTTCCCCTCCTTCTCCTACAACCGCTGTGTGCTCATTGGTGGACATTCCCCGCCTTCTCCTACAACCGCTGTGTGCTCATTGGTGGACATTTCCCGCCTCCTCCTCCAACCACTGTGTGCTCATTGGTGGACATTCCCCGCCTTCTCCTACAACCGATGTGTGCTCATTGGTGGACATTCCCCGCCTTCTCCTCCAACCACTGTGTGCTCATTGTTGGACTTTCCCCGCCTTCTAATCCAACCGTTGTGTGCTCATTGGTCGACTTTCCCCGCCTTCTCCTCCAACCACTGTGTGCTCATTGGTGGACATTCCCCGCCTTCTCCTCCAACCACTGTGTGCTCATTGGTGGACATTCCCCGCCTTCTCCTCCAACCACTGTGTGCTCATTGGTGGACATTCCCCGCCTTCTCCTCCAACCACTGTGTGCTCATTGGTGGACATTCCCCGCCTTCTCCTCCAACCACTGTGTGCTCATTGTTGCTGTGTGCTTTGGAAGGGAAACCTTCTTCCTATTGAAAACTTTCTGCCAGCAGAGGGCAGCAGATTTTCCTCAAGAATTTGACGGCATTTTGCCCCATCCATTTTTCCGTCTTTCCTGACAAATGCTCCAGTTCTAGCTGCAGAGAAACACCCCCCTAACAGGATATTACCCCCCCATAACAGGATATTACCCCCCCATAACAGGATATTACCACCCCCCAACAGGATATTTCCCCTCCTATAACAGGATATTACCACCCCATACCAGGATATTACCACCCCCATAACAGGATATTATCCCCTCCATACCAGGATATTACCACCCCCAAATATGTAATAGAATACATACATTATGAAGACATTAGATTTTTAAAAAACGTTTTTATTGGATATATTTTATAGCAAAAACTAAAAAAAATTCTTTAAAAAAAAAAAAAAAATTCAGTCTTTTTCGTTTATAGCACAAAATAAAAAACCGCTGTGGTGATCAAATACTACCAAAAGAAAGCTCTATTTGTGGGGGAAAAAAAGCATAAATCTCACTAGAGTACACCGTTGCATGACAATTCACTTTGGTATGAAAAACTTGGAGTCCCAGTCATGTCAGAGCCTTGTGGGGGGACTGGCTGGAAGATGGTGCTGAAGGGAGATTTAAAATGAGCTGGAGGTCAAGCTCCTTAAAACAAGCATGGAGGTCTTCAGATGTTTGAATCTGGAAATCTCTGCCATTATCTGATAACTGAAGCTTGATGGGGTCTCCCAGAAGTACATTGTCCCTGCAGATCATAAGATTAGTTGGCATTTCTGCAATGTTGATTAAAGGAGATCTGTGCACAGGCTGTAAGTGTGGTCTTTGGACTGTAAGGTAGATAGGTTTTCAGGCCTCCTGTAGAAGCTAGTCTTGGTGTGGAAAGAATATAGTGTCCCATAACGTCCCACAGCAGACCTCTTGTTGTTTTGGGAGCAAGGGCCTTATGGACCCTGTCTATTTCAAGGCACTCCACTGGAAGTTTAGGAGCTAGTTCCACAAATGTGGTTGAGACTGAGCCCTGAAGATCTTCAATGCCAGGCTCTGTTCTCTAAATTCTCCAGTTGGTCTCACATGGGGGGCTATGTCTTCCTAATCAATTCCCAGATCTTGATCATGGTCCTCAAGAACTGTTGTTCCATTATCCATCCTCCTCCCCAGCAAGAGGGTATGATGGGCTATCACAGATCTCCTGCCAGAGCTTAGACATGATAGACATGATAGAGGAGTTAGCTAGTTCCTTTTGCACAATGTCCCTTGTGTTAATAAGTTGCCCAATTGCC
Organism: Lithobates septentrionalis; assembly: GCA_037952835.1. Classification (NCBI taxonomy): domain Eukaryota; kingdom Metazoa; phylum Chordata; class Amphibia; order Anura; family Ranidae; genus Lithobates; species Lithobates septentrionalis. The sequence goes on from JBBDGP010004686.1 coordinate 132,661, forward strand.
TGGGAGATGGTCAGTAGAGAGGTCCTGACTGTCCGTGGAATTTTCTGAATGTCTGGAGGCAGAATCCTCCACTGTTGTACTGTGCACCATCTTGGCAAGCGAGTGTAGGCTATGCAGCATTTGTGAATTCTGTGTCCGCCACTTGTCTTTGGGCTGCGGGCTAATCAATGGCAGGTGCTAGACTGCCCAGCAGGAAGATCGCCCTTGTAGCAGTGTGCAGGCTACTGAATGGTTATTAGAAGGTGATCTTTGCCCTGTGCATGGGCAGCGGCGTTAAGCGGAGTTCCACCCTAAAGTGGAACTTCCGCTCATCGGATTCCTCCCCCCCTCCGGTGTCACAATTGGCACCTTTCAGGGGGGAGGGGGGTGCAGATACCTGTATAATACAGGTATCTGCACCCACTTCCGGGTACAGCTAGCCGCAGCTAGCCGCAGACTCCCCGCCCACCCCCGTTGTGTTGTGGGAAATACACAGTTCCCACAACACAACGGGGACCAGTGAAGACACGCAGCGCGACTCGCGCATGCGCAGTAGGGAACCGGGCAGTGAAGCGGCAACGCTTCGCTTCCTGATTCCCTCAGTGTGAATGGCGGCGGCAGCACCCGAGGATCGAGGGACGGCTCGGTCTCGGGTGCCGACATCGCTGGACCCCGGGACAGGTAAGTGTCCTTATTTTAAAAGTCAGCAGCTGCAGTATTTGCAGCTGCTGACATCTAATTTTTTTTTTTTGGTGAAACACCACTTTAGGAAGCAACCATCACATGCCAATTAGCATCAGTCCAATTCATCCCAAAGGACTTCAGGAGGGTTGAGGTCAGGGTTCTGTGCAGGACACTCAAGTTCCTCAACACCAAACTGGTCAAACCATGTCTTTATGGAGCTGGCTTTGTACACAGGGGCACAGTCGTAGTGGAACAGAAAAGGGTCTACACCAAACGGTTACCACAAGGTTGGAAGAGAACAATTGTCTACAATGTCTTTGTATGATGGAGTATTACCAGTACTCACAGCCTTTGGGCCATATTGAAGATGCATGACCCTATTACCCTTAAGGGTAGAGTTATTTAATCATAAATTTGCAAGGGCAGGACTGATATTGGATGAGAAGACCTGGCTCACAATCAGTGTTTCAATTCAGCCCAAAGGTGTTCAGTAGGGTTGAGGTCAGGGCTCTGTGAAGGACACTCGATTTCCTCCCCACTAAATTGGGCAAACCATGTCTTTATGGAGCTGGTCCAAACTGGTCAACCCATGTCTTTAGGGAGTTGGTCCAAACTGGCCAATCTATGTCTTTATGGTGCTGGTCCAAACTGGTCAAGCCATGTCTTTATGAAGCTGGTCCAAACTGGTCAACCCATGTTTTTATGGAGCTGGTCCAAACTGTCCAATCCATGTCTTTATGGAGCTGGTCCAAACTGGTCAAGCCATGTCTTTAGGGAGTTGGTCCAAACTGGCCAATCTATGTCTTTATGGTGCTGGTCCAAACTGGTCAAGCCATGTCTTTATGAAACTGGTCCAAACTGGTCAACCCATGTCTTTATGGTGCTGGTCCAAACTGGTCAACCCATGTCTTTATGAAGCTGGTCAAACCAAGTCTTTATAGAGCGAGTCAAAACTAGTCAACCTATGTCTTTATAGAGCTGGTCCACACTGGTCAGACCATGTCTTTATGGAGCTGGTCCACACTGGTCACACCATGTCTTTATAGAGCTGGTCCACACTGGTCACCCCATGTCTTTATGGAGCTGGTCCACACTGGTCACACCATGTCTTTATAGAGCTGGTCCACACTGGTCACCCCATGTCTTTATGGAGCTGGTCCACACTGGTCACACCATGTCTTTATGGAGCTGGTCCACACTGGTCACCCCATGTCTTTATGGAGCTGGTCCACACTGGTCACACCATGTCTTTATAGGGCTGGCTTTGTACACAGGGGTGCAGTCATGGTGGAACAGAAAAGGGTTTTCACCAAACTGTTACTACAAGGTTGGAAGAGCACAATTGTCTACAATGTCTTTGTATGATGGAGCATTACCAGCCCTCTTCACTACACCTGGACTCCATCATTGGGAGGAGTGTTCACAAACTTCTGCTCATATAATATAAACATACACATTATATACAGTATATAAAATGCCCATCAGTATTATTTTCTGGCAGATGAGTGGATTAGATCACTGAACGGGTGAACGCTCGTTCCTAATCAAAGATAACAAGTAGGCTTTGTGACTTTTTTTCATTGCAGCATTTCTTCCTGGAGAGCAAGATCAGTTCAGTGATTGTTTTTCTTACTTCCTAGAGTGGCTCTTTGATTAATTTTTTTTTTTTTTCATTAAAAAGTCATTAACATGTATGATGCAGCTGGGGACCAGTAAAACCTACTCACACTTCTGAAGGATTCTCTGTGTAATCTCTTCTCTGTGATCTCTGAGCAGAAAACAAGAGCTCCCCCCAGGCCGAATCACTAAATTACTTACTAAATTCACAGACTTAATTTCACAATTCTCAGCCACTCAGGTCCTACGGTGCAATAAAAATGTGTTTGAGCGCAGCAGCTGGGGGGGGGGGGGGGGGGGTGCCCCCTAGAGATGGCCTGGATCTACTGTACGCCAAGCTCAGAAGTGACACCGGCGGCAAACTGCACCACAGTACAAAGAGCCATGACATCATCCTGGAAGGTTCCTTTAAGGAGAGGGCAGAGAGGGTGGCATTCCCTCCCAGAATCCTTTGCCACATTCGCACTGGATTGGAACAACTGCTTGGAACAACTGCACCTGCTGCGCTCACCGTCTCTATTATTGATCGACTCCTATTTGCGTTTTGAAACATTTTCAACCAAATTTTTCCAAACTACAAGAAAAGATTTTGGCTGCAGTACCTAGTGACCTGCTAAATGATGAACTTAAGAAATCTTGGACAGAATCAGAACAGAGGCATAAAAAGTGTAGCGCTCACCCCTGCAAGGGCCGTGTCAGAGATCTCGTACAGCAAGTGCTCCTTCCTATGCAGCAGCTGCTAATTCCCGTTCCTCTAATGCTTGTGCGCTTGTGTTGCTTTCTAAAAAATGTATTTCTGATTAACTTGGAGAGGGCAGAAGGAGCTGTAGGATACTCCAGAACGCTGAACTGTAATAGGAGGACACTTCACAATCTGCAGCTACTTCTAAGAACAGTCCTTTCAGCAATAGCTTAGGGTAGTGGTCTCCAAACTGCGGCCCTTTGCTTGCCTTTATCCAGCCCTTGGAGCACTATTTTTTCCACCAATACAAGACACAATTCTGCCAACTGGCATCAACTTTGGGGTACCATTTCTCCCACTGACACCAACGAGGCACTTCCAAATGAAAACAACGATGTGGGCAATGTTTACTCCCACTGATGCAAAGGAAAAGTTCCACCCCCACTGGCCACAGTTCAGCCCCCCCCCCCCCCAAGTCTGAAGGACAAAAAAACTGGCCCTTTGTTTCCAAAGTTTGGAGACCCCTGGCTTAGGGTATGGCCAACACTGGGACACTCAAGCAATGATCCAGGCCAGGCAAGCCTTAGTTGTAATGCGCCAGGCTGGTAAAGGCAACAACAGTCACCCAGATCCTGCACTCAGGTCTGTGCTCACAAGTCTTGGGTATTTGGATGCCTCCCTTCAATTGCGGGCAGACATTTCTGTAGTGGACTCTCCAGACCAGATCACTGGGGAAATCCCCCCTTCTTTTGCTTCCAAGCTTCTTAGCAAATAGACTCCCCAGCTTAGCATAGCTGGGACCTCAATGAGTTCTCTGTAAAAGTCAACTGGGCTGCATAAGAGGGCAGGAGATCTCCAGGCTGGGAACAGGGCAACTCCCGACTTTAGACTATTTATGCTCACTCCCAACCACCATCTGGGCGCTCTCCTCCAGGGATTGGCTGAGACAACATTAATATTCAGCTGATGGTTGGACAGTTTGTAAATGTACGGACAGTTTGTAAATAGTGGCCAGTTCACAAACTGTCCATAAATGTCCATTACGGACAGAGGCTGCGGAGGCAGGCTGTGGACCTGCTTCGGAACTGCACATGCGCAGTTCCGAAGCCAGCTAGGCTTGGAAGGGGGTGGTGGCGGTGTGGGGGAGCGGTGATGTCGTGGCACCGCTTGCCACCTTTTTTTGAACTCCTGGGAGCGGAACCGGGGGTGGGACTTGGGAGCGCCACCCCTGGGGGTTGTGATCAAGACAACAAGGCTTGGGGAAGCGCGTTGGAGCAAGCATGGCACTATTATAAGAGGCAGGTGGACGAAAAGGACAGGGGGCGTGGCATGTCTGTCTGGCTCGCAGTAAGTAACCAATGAGGTTAGTTTAGTTAATGGTCCATGTATGTCGTTCAACTGGATGGTTACTGTTTTGCTACAGTTCCTCTTAAATACTTGTATGTACATACCGCGAAATGTGTCTTTTTCTATATTTCAGGCAGCCCCCGCCTCCAGCGGCCACACAAAGTCTGATATACACACCACACTGATATAAGGTGGAATGAATACACGAAGGTAAAGGGGGGCACTGATATAAAGGTTCACCCTTTTATCAGTAACCCCCCTTACCTTAGTGAATTCACTCTGCAGAAGGTGGTCTGTCTGTTCCCAGGATTCTCCCTTAAATTAGTGTCCACAGTGTTCCTCCTTCCATCAGAGTCTGCAGGATTCCCTCTTACAGTGCAAGGGGGAACTCTGATGTAAAGGGCAAAGCTGCAGACCCTGATGTGAGGGGGGGGCTCTGGTGACCAGAGACCACCTTACATCGGAGTTCCCCTTTACACCAGAGTTCCCACCCAGCATTCCCCCTTACATCATATCATGGTCCACAGCATTCCCCTTTTCGTCAGAGTTCCCCTTTACATCAGGGTCTGCAGAGTTCCCCATTGCACTGTAAGCGGGAATTCTTCAGGCTCTGATATAAGGGGGGGGGGGGGACGACTCTCTGGACTTTTGTGCAGGGGGGGGGGGGGGCTCTGGTGACCAAAGATCCCCCTACATCAGAATTCTCCTTTACATCACAGTCTGTAGCATTACCCCAGGAAGAAAAATGCTGACTATGACCCTAAGGGCGTCATCCCTACAGTCAAGTATGGAGGTGGAAACATGATGATTTGGGGCTGTTTCTCTGATAAAGGTTCAGGCCGACTTTGCCGCATTGAGGGGCCAATGGGCGGGGCCATGTATTGTAAGATCTTGGAGGAGAACCTTCTTCCCTCATCCAGAACACTGAAGATGGGTCATGGATGGGTCTTCCAGCATGACAATCACCCAAAACATATCGCCAAGGCAACAAAGGAGGGGCTCAAGAAGAAGCACATGAAGGTCATGGAGTGGCCTATCCAGTCTCCAGACCTTAATCCTATAGAAAATGTATGGAGGAGATGAAACTTCGAGTTGCCAAGAAACCTTCAGGATTTAGAGAAGATCTGTAAAGAAGAGAAAATCCCTCCTGAGATGTGTGGAAACTGATCACCACCTACAAGAAACGTCTGACCTCTGTGATCACCAACAAGGGTTTCTCCACCAACTACTAAGTCATGTTTTGCTTGGGGATCAAATACTTATTTTACTCACTGAACTGCAACTCCATTTATAACATTTGTATTGTGTTTTTTCTGGATTTTTGGTTGATATTCTGTCTCTATCATATAAAATACACCTATGATAAAAATTATAAACCCTTCATTTCTATGTATGTGGGCAAAACTTACAGATTGCAGGGGATCAAATCATTATTTTCCCCCCACTGTACCTGCTCTGTGTAATGGTTTTGCACAGAGCAGCCCAGATCCTCCTCTTTTCGGGTCCTTGGCTGGAGCTCCTGGCCCCTCCCTCCTGTCGCGTGCCCCTCCCCACTGCAAGCAGCTTCCTATGGGGGCACCTGAGCCGAGCTGCAGCTCCGTGTATCTATTCAGACACAGAGCTGAGGTTAAGCCCCACCCCCTCTTTCTCCTGATTGGCTTATTGCGTTAGATTGACAGCAGCGGGAGCCAATCAGCTGGTCCTGCAGACGCAATGTCCGCCGGGACCCGCTGATCGTTTTCAGTAGAGGCAGAACGACGGTCTGTCAGAGGGGAAAACAGAGATTTTGTGTTTCTGCTAAGCAGGAACACGGATCTCTGTTTTCCCCCCAGTCAAAGCACCTCCCCCACAATTAGCAAGCACCCCCTAGGGACAAATTTAACCCTTTGATCGTCCATGATGTGTACCCCTTCCCTGCTAGTGTCATTTGTACAGTGACGGTCCTTTTTCTTATTTAGCACTGATCACTCTATTGGTGTCACTGGTCCCCAAAAAGTGTCAAAAGTGTCCGATTTGTCCGCCACAATGTCGCAGTCCCGCTAAAAATCGCTGATCACTACCATTACTAGCAAAAAAATTACATAAATTTATCCCATAGTTTGTAAACGTGATCTGGAAGGACGTCATGTGAGGGAAGTAGAGGTTCCCACCTGAGTCATCTTGTTGTAGGCTGGAACCAGTTAACATTCTAGTTACATAGTAGGTGAGGTTGAAAAAAGACACAAGTCCATCAAGTCCAACCTATGTGTGTGATTATGTGTCAGTATTACATTGTATATCCCTGTATGTTGTGGTCATTCAGGTGATTATCTAATAGTTTCTTGAAGCTATCGATGCTCCCCGCTGAGACCACCGCCTGTGGAAGGGAATTCCACATCCTTGCCGCTCTTACAGTAAAGAACCCTCTACATAGTTTAAGGTTAAACCTCTTTTCTTCTAATTTTAATGCGTGGCCCCGAGTCTTATTAAACTCTCTTCCGTGGAAAAGTTTTCTCCCTATTGTGGGGTCACCAGTCCGGTATTTATATATTGTGGGGTCACCAGTCCGGTATTTATATATTGTGGGGTCACCAGTCCGGTATTTATATATTGTGGGGTCACCAGTCCGGTATTTATATATTATGGGGTCACCAGTCCGGTATTTATACAATGAAATCATATCCCCTCTCAAGCGTCTCTTCTCCAGAGAGAATAAGTTCAGAGCTCACAACCTTTCCTCATAACTAAGATCCTCCAGACCCTTTATTAGCTTTGTTGCCCTTCTTTGTAGTCGCTCCATTTCCAGTACATCCTTCCTGAGGACTGGTGCCCAGAACTGGACAGCATACTCCAGGTGCAGCCGGACCAGAGTCTTGTAGAGCGGGAGAATTATCGTTTTATCTCTGGAGTTGATCCCTTTTTAATGCCAATATTCTGTTTGCTTTGTTAGCAGCAGCTTGGCATTGCATGTCATTGCTGAGCCTATCATCTACTAGGACCCCCAGGTCCTTTTCCATCCTAGATCCCCCCAGAGGTTCTCCCCCCAGTCTATAGATTGCATTAAGAATTTTACCACCCAAATGCATTATTTTACATTTTTCTACATTGAACCTCATTTGCCATGTAGTCGCCCCTCCCCCATTAATTTGTTCAGATCTTTTTGCAAGGTTTCCACATCCTGCGGAGAAGTTATTGCCCTGCTTAGCTTAGTATCGTCTGCAAATACAGAGATTGAACTGTTTATCCCATCCTCCAGATCGTTTATAAACAAATTAAATAGGATTGGTCCCAGCACAGAACCCTGGGGGACCCCACTACCCACCCCTGACCCATTCCGAGTACTCCCCATTTATCACCACCCTCTGAACACGCCCTTGTAGCCAGTTTTCAATCCATGTACTCACCCTATGGTCCATGCCAACGCACCTTATTTTGTCCAGTAAACGTTATGGGGAACTGTGTCAAATGCTTTTGCAAAATCCAGATACACCACGTCTACGGGCCTTCCTTTATCTAGATGGCAACTCACCTCCTCATAGAAGGTTAACTGGTTCTGGACCAGCTGCCGCAGTTATACTGTGGCAGGTTGGCCCGGCTGCGCGAAGCTTCATAGCTATACATCGCATGTGGCTGTCGGGGGGGGGGGGGGGGCGGGCGACGATCGGATTTGATCCAGAACCATCAATCCACAGGCCAATGGTATCTGGCGATTGCTACTGGCGAATGAGATTCTTCCCCTGCATGCGTAAGTGTAAACACAGCAGGGGAAGTGATGTCATCTCTAATCGTGGAAGTGTTTTCGTTCCATAGAGAGGAGAGAAAAGTAAGTTGCACCAACACTGCACTGACACAGTACACATAGGTACACAATCACCCCCCCCCCCCCAGTTAACCCCTTCACTCCCTGTCACAGTGTCACCCAGTGCAGTTTTCTTTTTTTTTTTGATCATTGTACTGGTGTCATTAGTGACAATAATCAGTGTTAGGGTACTTAGTGGTAGGCCCAGATAGGTCTAGGGACCCCCCTAACCCCCCCTAATAAAGGTTTAACCCCTTGATCACCCCCCGTCACCTGTGATCACTGTATAAGTGTCACGGGTGGCGCTGGTTAGCTGGTTTATTTTTTATAGTGTCAGGGCACCCGCCGTATTTTACCCAATAAAGGTTTAACCCCCTGATCGCCCGGCGGTGATATAACTTGGGTTTTAGGGTGAGATAAGGTCTGTGTCGCCCCAGGCAGCGTCAGGTTAGCGCCAGTACCGCTAACACCCACGCACGCAGCATACGCCTCCCTTAGTGGTATAGTATCTGAACGGATCAATATCTGATCTGATCAGATCTATACTGCGTCCCCAGCAGTTTAGGGTTCCCAAAACGCAGTGTTAGCGGGATCAGCCCAGATACCTGCTAGCACCTGCGTTTTGCCCCTCCGCCCGGCCCAGCCCAGCCCACGCAAGTGCAGTATCGATCGATCGAGATTAGGGAAGTAAACAAGTGGCTGAAGAGCTGGTGTAGTAAGGAGGGGTTTGGGTTCCTGGAGGACTGGCCGACTTCTCAGTCGGTAACCGGTACTATAGAAGGGACGGACTGCACCTAAATGAGGAGGGTGCAGATCTGCTGGGAAGGAAGATGGCCAATAAGTTAGAGGGGTTTTAAACTAGGCGATGGGGGGGAGGGTCCAGAGACAGTGATAGCCAGCGCGGAAGATATTCCAGAGGGTAGTATTGGGGGCATTAGTGGTAGGTTAACCAAAGCACAAAAACACAAGGTGAGTATAGTAGCAAGTCCTAGTTGCAATCTCGAAACACCCAATACGAAGACAATATGCGACCGGTCTAAACTATGTGGCATGTTCACCAATGCCAGGAGCATGGCGGACAAGATGGGTGAACTAGAGATACTGTTGTACCAGGAGGATTTGGATTTTGTGGGAATTTCAGAGACCTGGTTCAACAGCTCTCATGATTGGCTGGCAAACATTCAAGGGTATACCCTTTACCGCAAGGATAGAGAGGGTAAAAAAGGGGGAGGGGTATGTATATATATCAAGAATAATGTACAAGTGAATGTGAGAGATGACATCACTGAGGGGGCTAGGGAGGAGGTGGAATCCTTATGGGTAGAGCTCCAAAGGGATGAAGCTAAGGGGAAAATAATACTGGGAGTATGCTATAGGCCCCCTAACCTGAGGGAGGAAGTGGAGACGGATCTCCTATCACAAATTGGATTAGCAGCAAGGATGGGAAGTGTTACCATAATGGGGGATTTTAATTATCCAGACATAGACTGGACGGAGGGAACCGCGCATTCATTTAAGGCTCGCCAGTTCCTTAATGTCTTGCAGGACAATTTTATGGGTCAGATGGTAGACGCACCAACTAGAAATAAAACATTACTGGATCTACTGAATACCAACAATACAGACCTGATAACAGATGTGGAAATACGGGGCAATTTAGGTAACAGCGATCACAGGCCAATTAGTTTCAGTATAAATCACACAAATATGAGACATGAAGGGAACACAAAGACACTGAATTTCAAAAGAGCCAACTTCCCTAAACTACAAACCTTGCTAAAAGGCATAAACTGGGATAAAATATTAGGAACAAAGAATACGGAGGAGAGATGGGTTTGCTTTAAGAGCATATTAAATAAGGGCATTAGCCAATGTATCCCATTGGGTAATAAATTTAAAAGAGCGAACAAAAGTCCTGGATGGCTTAACTCCAATGTAAAAATGCATATAAAAGCAAAGGAGAAGGCCTTCAAAAAATACAAGGTTGAGGAATCATCCTCAGCATTCAGACTTTATAAAGAATGCAACAAGAAATGTAAGGGTGCAATTAGGATGGCTAAGATAGAACATGAAAGACACATAGCGGAGGAGAGCAAAAAAAATCCCAAGAAATTCTTTAAGTATGTAAACAGTAAAAAAGGGAGGACAGACCATATTGGCCCCATAAAGAATGAGGAAGGACATATGGTTACAAAGGATGGGGAGATGGCGAAGGTATTGAATTTATTCTTCTCCTCAGTATTCACGAGTGAATCGGGGGGCTTCAGTAACCAAAACTGCAGTGTTTATCCTCAGGACACAACACAGGAAGCACCTACATGGTTAACAGAGGACGGAATTAAAATTAGACTTGAGAAACTTAACATTAATAAATCACCGGGACCAGATGGCTTGCATCCAAGGGTACTTAGGGAACTCAGTCAAGTGATTGCCAGACCGTTGTTCCTAATTTTTACAGATAGTCTACTGACTGGAATGGTACCAGCTGATTGGAGAAAAGCCAATGTAGCACCTATATTTAAAAAGGGCCCAAAACACATCCCTGGGAATTACAGACCAGTTAGCCTAACATCAATAGTATGTAAACTCTTGGAGGGGATGATAAGGGACTATATACAGGATTTTAGTAATACGAACGATATCATTAGCAGTAATCAGCATGGATTCATGAAGAATCGTTCTTGCCAAACCAATCTATTAACCTTCTATGAGGAGGTGAGTTGCCATCTAGATAAAGGAAGGCCCGTAGACGTGGTGTATCTGGATTTTGCAAAAGCATTTGACACAGTTCCCCATAAACGTTTACTGTACAAAATAAGGTGCGTTGGCATGGACCATAGGGTGAGTACATGGATTGAAAACTGGCTACAAGGGCGAGTTCAGAGGGTGGTGATAAACGGGGAGTACTCAGAATGGTCAGGGGTGGGTAGTGGGGTTCCCCAGGGTTCTGTGCTGGGACCAATCCTATTTAATTTGTTCATAAACGATCTGGAGGATGGGATAAACAGTTCAATCTCTGTATTTGCAGACGATACTAAGCTAAGCAGGGCAATAACTTCTCCGCAGGACATGGAAACCTTGCAAAAAGACCTGAACAAATTAATGGGGTGGGCGACTACATGGCAAATGAGGTTCAATGTAGAAAAATGTAAAATAATGCATTTGGGTGGCAAAAATATGAATGCAATCTATAGACTGGGGGGAGAACCTCTGGGGGAATCTAGGATGGAAAAGGACCTGGGGGTCCTACTAGATGATAGGCTCAGCAATGGCAGGCAATGCCAAGCTGCTGTTAACAAAGCAAACAGAATATTGGCATGCATTAAAAGGGGGATCAACTCCAGAGATAAAACGATAATTCTCCCGCTCTACAAGACTCTGGTCCGGCCGCACCTGGAGTATGCTGTCCAGTTCTGGGCACCAGTCCTCAGGAAGGATGTACTGGAAATGGAGCGAGTACAAAAAAGGGCAACAAAGCTAATAAAGGGTCTGGAGGATCTTAGTTATGAGGAAAGGTTGCGAGCACTGAACTTATTCTCTCTGGAGAAGAGACGCTTGAGAGGGGATATGATTTCAATTTACAAATACTGTACTGGTGACCCCACAATAGGGATAAAACTTTTTCGCGGAACAGAGTTTACCAAGACTCGTGGCCACTCATTAAAATTAGAAGAAAAGAGGTTTAACCTTAAACTACGTAGAGGGTTCTTTACTGTAAGAGCGGCAAGGATGTGAAATTCCCTTCCACAGGTGGTGGTCTCAGCAGGGAGCATTGATAGCTTCAAGAAACTATTAGATAAGCACCTGAATGACCACAACATACAGGGATATACAATGCAATACTGACACATAATCACACACATAGGTTGGACTTGATGGACTTGTGTCTTTTTTCAACCTCATCTACTATGTAACTTACAAAACACTAAACGCATAACTGCAGCGTTCGCAGAGTCAGGCCTGATCCCTGCGATCGCTAACAGTTTTTTTTGCAGCGTTTGAATCAGTCGCTGACTGTCAGGAGCTCTTTTTCCTGTGAGTCTCATTACTGTACCAGTAAATTTAGAGACCAAAATGTCAAATCGAAGGTACACTAGTGAAGAGGCCTGCACGTTTCTGAGCATGACAGATAGTGAAGAGGAAGTCACTCATCTGTCAGATTCAGGCTTAGAATACGATCCTGTAGAGGACAGCGGCTCCATGACAGATAGCTCTGATGACGGCGTTGTGGTCCCTGCCACGATCTTCTTCTGCTGTTGTTGAGGTGCAAGAACCGCAGGTCCCTCGTATGGAGCAGAGCAGTACTAGCGCCGCTATTCCTTCTGGTGAACTGGCAAGCACCAGCGGCCTAGTACACCCTGGTCATACATCCAGCACTGCAGTAACACTTGGTGACGTGGCGAGTCCCATAAGTGCAGTTCAAGCTGGCGAGGTGGCAAGCACAAGTAGTGTCCCGCTGCCACCAAAAAGACAAACACAGGCCCGTCGTGCCCATAATGTCCTTCCTGCTGCATTTGCCAATCCGAATTGGGAACCCACCACTTCTGCAGCGCCCGTACTTCCCCCATTCACTGGCCAACCCGGCATTCAGGTTGATTTTACGTCATTTAATTTTTATTCGCTGTTTTTTACGGAAGATCTCTATAGATCTATTGTGGACCAAAGCAATTTGTATGCTGGTCAATTCATTGCCGCTAATCCCCAGTTGACCCTTGCCAGAGATTGGAGACCAATTCCGGTCTGTGAATTTAAGACCTTTCTGGGCCTTTCCCTCCTCATGGGCATAACTAAAAAGAGTGAGTTGCGGTCATATTGGTCCACTGACCCAATTCACCATATGCCCGTGTTCTCTGCTTCCATGGCCAGGGCACGATATGAGCAGATTTTGTGGTTCATGCACTTCAACGACAATGAACTCTGTCGTCCTCGTGGAGACCCTGCATACGATCGGCTCTACAAAATTCGGCCCCTCGTAAACCACTTCAACCAACGTTTTGCAGACTTGTTTACTCCCCATCAAGTTGTCTGCGTTGATGAGTCCCTGATTAAATTTTCTGGCCGCTTGTCTTTCAAACAGTACCTTCCCAGCAAGCGTGCCAGATACGGGGTCAAGATGTATAAGCTCTGTGACAGGGCCACAGGCTATACATGTAGTTTTTATGGTTTACGAGGGCAAAGATAGTCACATGGAGCCCGAAAACTGCCCTGACTACATAGGAAGCGCTGGCAAGATAGTGTGGGACTTGGTGTCACCCTTATTCGGAAAGGGGTACCACTTGTACGTGGACAATTATTACACGAGCGTGCCACTTTTTAGTCACCTTTTTGATTGTGGAAATGGCGCATGTGGCACCGTGCGATCTAATCGCCGGGGCTTCCCCCAACGGCTTGTAGAGTCCCTACTTAGACGGGGGAGAGAGCCTGCTTGAAATATAATAATTTGTTAGCAGTGAAGTGGAGGGATTCACGGAATGTTTTCATTCTCACCTCCCTTCATGCAGACACGACGGTCCAAATTCCTACGGCGACTGGTGTTGTGGAGAAACCCCTCTGTGTCCACGAATATAACCTTAACATGTTGGCGCCGTACCTAGTTGCCCGTAAGGCCAGACGCTGGTACAAGAAAGTGTCTGTTTATTTATTCCAATTGGCTCTGCTGAAGCTCATGTGCTATACAGAGCTTCAGGATGGACTGGATCCTTCCTTAAATTCCAGGAAGAGATCATCAGAGCCCTTCTGTATCCAGGCGGTGCTCCACCTCACCTTCCCAAACCAAATGCAGTAAGCCGGCTGCATGAGAGGCATTTTCCGTATGTCATTTCTGGTACCCCTACCCAAAGAAATCCCCAAAGAAGATGTTGTGTCTGCAGAAAACGTGGATTTAGGAGTGACACCCGCTATTATTGTCCCTCCTGTCCTGACCAACCTGGTCTCTGCATCGGTTTCAAACGCTACCACACACTAGTGGAGTATTAGCGTAGGGTACAGCATTGCACAGTCCTAGGGCATACGTACACAGGGTCTCGAATGATGAGATGGCCATCACATTTTGAGAGACCCTAATCTGGAACAGTTTATATAAAAGTGCAAAAATAAAAAAATAAAAAAACACACAAAAAAAATGAAAAAGCCAAAAATAGTTGTGATTTTTTTTTTCTTCTCTCTCTATTGTTCTCTCTCTTATGTTCGCTCTCTACTATCCGCTCTATTGTTCTCTCTCTATTGTTACTGTATTTTAAAACTGTAATGTTATATTTTTACTATGTTTTATTGTATTTGCTTTGCAGGTATGGTATGTCTTACTGTTATACTGTAATGTTACTTTGTTTTATTGTTAACCATCATTTGCTTAGCAGGTACGCCATTCAGCTGCAGCGCGGGTTTATTATTCTGACAGCAACAGCGTTTGCTCCCGCGATATGTAAAGCCGTGACTCCAGCGCTGTAGGAGGTGATTTCACCACCACAGTTTAAAAAAAGAGCATATATGCCGAAACATGGGGGCAGCAGGGGCGGAGGAGCGATTTGCTCCTAACATAAGATTGCCCCCATGCTTCGGCATATATTTTTTAGGCACAGATTGCATTAAAAAATCAAGTTGTTTTTTTGAGTTAATGTTTTATCGTTACCATTGTTTGCTTTTCAGGTACGCCATTCAGCTGCAGCACTGATTTATTTATCTTGACAGCAACAGCGTTTGCTCTCACGATAGGTAAATCAGCGACTCCAGCGCTGTAGGAGGCAATTTCACCACCACAGTTTAAAAAAAAAAAAGGTGCATGTATGTCCATCATTAGAAATGGGTGGATGAAGGACAGTATTCTAATGGTGGGCATACTCACCGATGAATCTCTTTTTTTAGTTCAGCCCACAGGCTGCATGAAAAAAAGAACATTACAATATATGGCCAACAAGGACCAGCAATGTACTGGTATGTTGCTGGACTTTGAGTGGTTATACCAGAATGATTCCTGCAGGTTTAGGTATCATCTTGGTATCATTCTTTTCAGCCAGTGGTCGACTTTCATCTAAAACCAATCCTAGCTGCTAATTAACGTCTAGACTGCTTTTGCAAGCAGTTGGAGGAAAAGCCCCCCCCCCCCCCCCCCCCGTCTTCCATGTTTTTCTATGGCTCTCCTGTCCCAACAGGGAACCCGAGAATGCAGCCGGTGATTCAGCCAGCTGACCATAGAGCTGATCAGAGACCAGAATGGCTCCAATCCTCTCTATGGCATAAGAAACCGGAAGCTACGAGCATTTCATGGCTTAGATTTCGCCGGATGTAAACAGCGCCATTGGGAAATTGGGAAAGCATTTTATCACACTGATCTTGGTGTGGTTAGATGCTTTGTGGGCAGAGGAGAGATCTAGGGTCTAATAGACCCCATTTTTTTCAAAAAAAGAGTACCTGTCACGTATTGCTATCATAGGGGATATTTACATTCCCTGAGATAACAATGAAAATGCTAAGAAAAAAATAGAAATGAAAGGAACAGTTTAAAATAAAATTAAAAAAAGAATACCTGTCACTACTTGTCACTACCTATTGCTATCATAGGTGATATTTACATTCCCTGAGATAACAATGATAAAAAAAAAAAAAAATTAATGGAACAGTTTAAAAAAGCGGCTAGGCTCCCAAAAAGTCTCACACATGTGGTATCCCCGTACTCAGGAGAAGCAGCAGAATGTATTTTGTGGTGTAATTTCACATATAATCATGCCATGTGTGAGCAATATATCATTTAGTGACAACTTTTTTTTTTCATTTTTCAATCACTTGTTACAAAAAAATAAAACATTCAATGGGCTCAATGTGCCTCTCAGCAATTTTCTTGGGGTGTGTACTTTCCAAAATGGGGTCATTTGGGGGGGGGGGGGATTGTACTGCCCTGCCATTTTTGCACCTCAAGAAATGACATAGGCAGTCATAAACTAAAAGCTGTGTAAATTCCAGAAAATGTACCCTAGTTTGTAGACGCTATAACTTTTGCGCAAACCAATAAATATACGCTTATTGATATTTTTTTTACCAAAGACATGTGGCTGAACTACATTTTGGCCTAAATGTATGACTAAAATTGAGTTTACT
Organism: Lithobates septentrionalis; assembly: GCA_037952835.1. NCBI lineage: Eukaryota > Metazoa > Chordata > Amphibia > Anura > Ranidae > Lithobates > Lithobates septentrionalis. Next base: position 148,839 of record JBBDGP010004686.1, read on the forward strand.
GGATTTTTTTATAACAAAAAGTAGAAAATATCATTATTTTTCAAAATTTTTGGTCTTTTTTCCAGTTATATCGCAAAAAATAAAAGAGGCAATCAAATACCATCAAAAGAAAGCTCTATTTATGGGAAAAAAAGGACGCAAATTTGGTTTGGGTACAGCATTGCATGACTGCGCAATTAGCAGTTAAAGCAGCGCAGTGCCAAATTGTAAAAAGTGCTCTGGTCATTGAGGGGCCAATTCTTCCGGGGCTTAAGTGGTTAATATCACTTTAACTACTTGACCAGTTTCATGCAGCCATTTTCCTCTTGACACGTAGAAGAAGTTCCCATCACAGCTCCAGGATACTGGGGTTGGATCCATAGCTTGCTGGATTCATAGAAAGGATGACATTGCAGTCATATCAGCACCTATGACATCATTAGCTCTGCCACCGAGTCCACCAATCCACATGAAGCATCTTTGCGGGCCATCAGTGGCTCTTTCTTTTCTCGGCACTATGACTATGAACTCCCTATGACTGTCGGCTTTTAGTGAAGCAGAACAATAACAGACAAGAGACCTACAAACTGTCCTTTTATTTCATCAAATCATCAATCTGAATATACTGACTATACCTGGACAAAGACGGTGAAGAGGATGACCACAGTGGTGGCTGCAATAAAAAGCCTTTTCTCCGGAAAGTCTGGAAGAAGGAAGACCAAGGAGAAGCAGATGGCGCCACGGAGACCACCGTAGGAGATGATGAACTGATCCTTCACGGTGATGGAGGTCAGGGAGATCTTATTCAAAATGCTGGTCAACACCACCACACCTAAAAACACACAAAATACACCGTTATGGCTAAAATTACCACCACCAGTCCAGTTTATAGAGACACACAAAGTCATTGTTTTTTGGTTTCACCTATTTGGCTGCTACATTTTAATACAGGCTTGGCACAGAAAGTTGTGATGTGATAGTGGAGATCTGGCAGGCTGGGAAAGAAGTGGAACATTTAAACTGTTAAAAGCTGAGAAAATAAATAAATAAACCAATAAATAATTAATCATGGCACCTGGAGGAAAATGACTGCTCTAGTTCCATATCTGGTTGTTACAAAAATTCTGCCCTAAAAAAAAAGGAGTTGAAAATCTTTATATTTTAGTTTAAACTCTTCACAAATTGGGAATTACGCAACTGTTTTCACCTAGGACAAATCATTGCGGAAATGATGATTGACTCTATAAATTGGTGAATTTTCTGCAATTTATAAGCCGGTTCTCATTTCTCATGTTTGGTGCTGACACTGCATCAACCAATGACATCAGAATTGAGACCACACAGACCAATGACATGAGAACTGAGACTGTACCAACCAATGACATGAGAACTGAGACTGTACCAACCAATGACATGAGAACTGAGATTATACCAACCAATTACGTGAGAACTGAGACTGTACCAACCAATGAATGACATTTAAACTGAGATTATACCAATCAATGACACGAGAACTGAGACTGTACCAACTAATGACATGAGAACTGAGATTGTACCCACCAATGACATGAGAACTGAGATTGTACCCACCAATGGCATGAGAACTGAGACTGTACCAACCAATGAATGACATTTAAACTGAGATTATACCAATCAATGACACGAGAACTGAGACTGTACCAACTAATGACATGAAAACTGAGATTGTACCCACCAATGACATGAAAACTGAGATTGTACCCACCAATGACATGTGAACTGAGATTGTACCCACCAGTGACATGAGAGCTAAGATTGTACCCACCAATGACATGAAAACTGAGATTGTACCCACCAATGACATGTGAACTGAGATTGTACCCACCAATGACATGAGAACTGAGATTGTACCCACCAATGACATGAGAACTGAGATTGTACCAACCAATGACATGTGAACTGAGATTGTACAAAGTAATGACATGAGAACTGAGATTGTACCCACCAGTGACATGAGAACTGAGAATGTACCCAACAATGACATGAGAACTGAGATTGTACAAAGTAATGACATGAGAACTGAGATTGTACCCAACAATGACATGAGAGTTGAGACTGTACCAACCAATGACATGAGAACTGAAACCACACCAACCAATGACACAAGGACAAAGAGCACATTAACCACTAACATGATAAGAACTGAGACCACACTAATTACAGGAGAACTGAGGCAACATCAACCAATGGTACAAGGACTCTTGAGAACAGGGTTACAGCAGAACTTCCTAAACTCATAAAACAAGCACGGTGAATGTTGGAAAAACATTGGCTAATGCACTGCTAAGTACTAACCTCAACATATGAAAAACGACCAAGCTTCCACTCTGTTAAACTGATGACCTGAGAACTGAGCCCACACCAACCAGTGACATGAGAACTGAGGTACCAACCAATGGGGCAAGAACTAAGATCACATACAAAAATACGAGGACCAAGATCTCACTAACCAATGGCACGAGAACTGAGACCACACCATTAACACAAAAACTGAGATGACATCAACTAACTACTAAGTACTAAGACCACACTAAACAATGATAGGAGAACTGAGATCACACCAACCAATGACATGGGAACGGAGACTGTACCAACCAATGACTTGAGAACATACCAACCAATGACATGAGAACTGAGACTGTACCAACTAATGACATGAGAACTGAGATTTTACAAACTAATCACATGAGAACTGAGATTGTATCAACCAATGACATGAGAACTGATATTGTACCAACTAATGATTTGAGAACTGAGACCATATCAATCAATGACACAAGGACTAAGACCATGCCACACACTAACATGAGAACTGAGACTACACTAATTACAGGAGAACTGAGGCAACATCAACCAATGGTACAAGGACTCTTGAGAACAGTGTTAAAGCAGAACTTCCTAAACTCATAAAACAAGCACGGTGAATGTTGGCAAAACACTGGCTACTGCACTCTGTTTAACTAATAACCTGAGAACTGAGGCCACACCAACCAGTGACATGAGAACTGAGGTACCATCAATGGCACGAGAACTGAGACCACACCAACCAATAACACAAAAACTGGGATGACATGAACTAATTACTAAGTACTAAGACTAAACAATAATAGGAGAACTGAGACCACACCAACCAATAACACAAAAACTGGGATGACATGAACTAATTACTAAGTACTAAGACTAAACAATAATAGGAGAACTGAGACCACACCAACCAATAACACAAAAACTGGGATGACATGAACTAATTACTAAGTACTAAGACTAAACAATAATAGGAGAACTGAGATCACACCAACCAATGACATGAGAACTGAGACCGCGCCAACCATTCACATGAGGAGTGGGATCGCACCAACCAATGACACAAAGACTAACACTGCAATGTCACAAGGAATGAGACCACACCAATTAATACCACAAGAACTGAGGGACCACACCAACCAATGACATGAGGACTAAGACCACGCCAACCAATGACATAAGAACTAAGACCACACCAACCAATGACATAAGGACTCCTGGAAACAATGTTAGAGAAGAACTTCCTAAACTCTTAAAACAAACACGAGGAATGTTGCCACAACATTGGTTACTGCACTGCAAGGCATCAATAAATAAAAAAGAACTGAACTTTTATTTGTCAAACTGATGACCTGAGAACTAAGACAGCACCAACCAATGACACAAGAGCTAAGACCACATCAACCAATGACAAAAGAGCTAAGACCACATCAACCAATGACACAAGAACTAAGACCACATCAACCAATGACACAAGAGCTAAGACCACATCAACCAATGACACAAGAGCTAAGACCACATCAACCAATGACACAAGAACTAAGACCACATCAACCAATGACACAAGAGCTAAGACCACATCAACCAATGACACAAGAACTAAGACCACATCAACCAATGACACGAAGACTGACACAAGACCAACCAACAACATGAGAACTGGGACCACATCAACTATAGATATAAGGACTGAGATCACACATAAATTGGAACGGCACAAACCAATGATATGAAACCTGATATTGCACCAACCAATGGTATGAAAACTGAGACCACGTCAACTGATGAGCTGAGAACATAGAGCACATCAACCGATGACCCAAGAACAAAGATTGCACCAACTGATGACCAAAGTACTTAGACCACACCAATTGATGGCCCAAGAATGCACGAAATGATGATCTGGGAATTATCACTGCAGCAACTGATGATCCTGGAATCCAAGAACACAGTTAGGCAGTTTGTCAGGTTGAAGAAAGACAAAAGAAACTTCTACAAAATACAAAGCTAAATTTGCACCAGCAGAGGGAAAAAAATCCTTCCCGGTCCCCTGAAGGCATTCAAATCACAGAGATTGCACCAACTGACCTGAGAAAAGAGCCTAAACCGCATCAACTGGTGACCTGAAAGAAGATCCTAGACAGCACCAACTAATGACCTGAGAAAAGAACCCAGATCGCACCAACTGGTGACCTGAGAAAAGATCCTAGACCCAGTGGCGTAGCGTGGGTTGTCAGCACCCGGGGCAAGGCAAGTAATTTGCGCCCCCCCCCCCCCCAACCTGCGGACTTTTAGCTATCCCTGAGTCCCTTCAAATACAATAGTACTGACCTACCTGATTCCTATACTGACCACTACACTGAGAACTACACTGTCCACTACACTACATTGTCCACTACACTGACCACTATACTATACTCACCACCATACTACACTGACCACTATACTACACTGACCACCATACTACACTGTCCACTATACTGACCACTATACTACACTACACTGTCCACTATACTACACTGTCCACTATACTACATTACACTGTCCACTATACTACACTACACTTGACCACCATACTACACTGTCCACTATACTACACTATACTGACCACCATACTGACCACCATACTACACTGTCCACCATACTACACTGTCCACCATACTAGGTGGGCACTGCACAGCAATTTATATGATGGGCACTGCACATGACATGGTGGGCACTGTATGACACAGCACATTACATGGTGGGTACAGCGCATTACATGGTGGGCACTGCATGGCACAGCACATGACGTGGTGGGCACAGCACATTACATGGTGGGCACTGAATGGCACATAACATTACATGGTGGGCACAACAAATTACATGGTGGGCACTGCATGGCATAGCACGTTTCATGGTGGGAAATGCAACTGCACATTACATGTTAGGAACTGCACATGACATGGTGGGCACTGTTGAACAGCACAGCACATTACACAGTGGGCACAACACACTACATGCTGGGCACAGCACATGGCAGGGTGGGCACAGCATAGCACATGACATGGTGGGAAGTGCACATGACATGGTGGGCGCTGCACATTACACGGTGGGCGCTGCACATTACACGGTGGGCACTGCACATTACATGGTGGGATCACTGTATGGCACAGCACATGACATGGTGGACACTGCAAATTACATAGCGGGCATTGCAAGGCACAGCCATGACATGGTGGGCATTGCACATGACATGGTTGGCACTGGATGGCACATCACATGACATGGTGGGCACTGCACATTACATGGTGGGCAATGCAAGGCACAGCACATGACATGGTGGGCACTGCACATTACATGGTGGGCACTGCAAGGCACAGCATGACATAGTGGGCACTGCACATCACATGAAGGGCAATGTAATGCACAGCACATGACATGGTCAGCACAGCGCATTACATGGTGGGCACTGCAATGTACAGCAAATGACATACTGGACACAGCACATTACATGGGGGGCACTGCAAGGCACATGACATGACATGGTGGGCACAGCGCATTACATGGTGGGCACTGAATGGCACATAACATTACATGGTGGGCACAACACATTACATGGTGGGCACTGCATGGCATAGCACGTTTCATGGTGGGAAATGCAACTGCACATTACATGTTAGGAACTGCACATGACATGGTGGGCACTGCAAGGCACAGCATGACATAGTGGGCACTGCACATCACATGAAGGGCAATGCAATGCACAGCACATGACATTGTTCAGCACAGCGCATTACATGGTGGGCACTGCAACGTACAGCAAATGACATACTGGACACAGCACATTACATGGGGGGCACTGCAAGGCACATGACATGGTGGGCACAGCACATTACATGGGGGGCACTGCAAGGCACATGACATGACATGGTGGGCACAGCACATTACATGGGGGCACTGCAAGGCACATGACATGACATTGTGGGCACAGCACATTACATGGGGACACTGCAAGGCACATGACATGGTGGGCACAGCACATTACATGGGGGGGCACTGCAAGGCACATGACATGGTGGGCACAGAACATTACATGGGGACACTGCAAGGCACATGACATGACATGGTGGGCACAGCACATTACATGGGGGGCACTGCAATGCACATGACATGGTGTGCACAGAACTTTACATAGTGGGCACTGCAATGCACATGACATGGTGGGCACAGCACATTACATAGGGGCACTGCAATGCACATGACAGGACATGGTGGGCACAGCACATTACATGGGGGGCACTGCAAGGCACATGACATGACATGGTGGGCACAGCACATTACATGGGGGGCACTGCAAGGCACATGACATGACATAGTGGGCACAGCACATTACATGGGGGGCACTGCAAGGCACATGACATGACATGCGGGACACTGCAATGCACATGACATGACATGGTGGGCACAGCACTTTACATAGTGGGCACTGCAATGCACATGACATGGTGGGCACAGCACATTACATAGGGGCACTGCAATGCACATGACAGGACATGGTGGGCACAGCACATTACATGGGGGGCACTGCAAGGCACATGACATGACATGGTGGGCACAGCACATTACATGGGGGGCACTGCAATGCACATGACATGACATGGTGGGCACAGCACATTACATGGGGGGCACTGCAAGGCACATGACATGACATAGTGGGCACAGCACATTACATGGGGGGCACTGCAAGGCACATGACATGACATGCGGGGCACTGCAATGCACATGACATGGTGGGCACAGCACTTTACATAGTGGGCGCTGCAATGCACATGACATGGTGGGCACAGCACATTACATAGGGGCACTGCAATGCACATGACAGGACATGGTGGGCACAGCACATTACATGGGGGGCACTGCAAGGCACATGACATGACATGGTGGGCACAGCACATTACATGGAGGGCACTGCAAGGCACATGACAGGACATAGTGGGCACAGCACATTACATGGGGGGCACTGCAAGGCACATGACATGACATGCGGGGCACTGCAATGCACATGACATGGTGGGCACAGCACTTTACATAGTGGGCACTGCAATGCACATGACATGGTGGGCACAGCACATTACATAGGGGCACTGCAATGCACATGACAGGACATGGTGGGCACAGCACATTACATGGGGGGCACTGCAAGGCACATGACATGGTGGGCACTGGGCACAAGAGAGCACATTACATGGGGGAAGCAGCAGTCTGTCCCCTAGCACAATAATTACACAACATCCCCCTAACAAATGTACTGACCTTATCATAACAGCATGGGAGATGTCCTTCCTCCCGGGCTCCTGCTGTTTAGGACATCAGCACCCCTCCCCCAGACACTGAGGATCTGTGTGTGTGTAACAGATCCTGTGATAGGGGTCAGGCATTGGCAGAGACAGGACTTGGCTGCACTGACTTGTCTCCTCCAATACTGTCCACTACACTTCCCCCCATAGTGACACTACACTGCCCCCCATAGTGACACTACACTGCCCCCCATAGTGACACTACACTGCCCCCCATAGTGACACTACACTGCCCCCCATAGTGACACTACACTGACCCCCATAGTGACACTACACTGACCTCCATACTATACTACACTACATTGTCCTGCCTACAGTCTCTCTCTCTTGCCCCCCTCCCTCCCTCCCCCTCCCAGTAACAAGACTCTCACTTACCTTCTTCTCCTGGCTGCATCGATCCAGATGAGGAGGAGAACACAGCGGCGGCTCACTTTCTTCTCTCCCCTGCTCTCTGCTTGCTGCCATGTTCAGTATCCAGCGCCCTGTGATTGGGTGTATGGGGGTCATGTGCGGAGGCGGGGCGCCTCACATGACCCCCATACACCCAATCACAGGGCGCCGGACACTTAACATGGCGGCCGGAGCCCGGGGACACAAAATTAGAAATTAGGAGGAGGCAGCCAGTGACACATACTGGCGCCCCCCTAAATATCGCGCCCGGGGCAACGGCACCCCCTGCACCCCCCACGCTACGCCACTGCCTAGACCGCAGTAACTGGTGACCTGAGAAAAGATCCTAGATCACACCAACTGGTGACCTGAGAAATGTTTCTAGACCGCAAAAAGGAATGACCTGAGAAAAGATCCTAGATTGCACCAACTAATGACCCGAGAAAAGATCCTAGACCGCACCAACTAATGACCCGAGAAAAGATCCTAGACCGCACCAACTAATGACCCGAGAAAAGATCCTAGACCGCACCAACTAATGACCCGAGAAAAGATCCTAGACCGCACCAACTAATGACCCGAGAAAAGATCCTAGACCGCACCAACTAATGACCCGAGAAAAGATCCTAGACCGCACCAACTAATGACCTGAGAAAAGATCCTAGACCGCACCAACTAATGACCTGAGAAAAGATCCTAGACCGCACCAACTAATGACCCGAGAAAAGATCCTAGACCGCACCAACTAATGACCTGAGAAAAGATCCTAGACCGCACCAACTAATGACCCGAGAAAAGATCCTAGACCGCACCAACTAATGACCCGAGAAAAGATCCTAGACCGCACCAACTAATGACCTGAGAAAAGATCCTAGACCGCACCAAGTAATGACCCGAGAAAAGATCCTAGACCGCACCAAGTAATGACCCGAGAAAAGATCCTAGATCACACCAACTGGTGACCTGAGAAAAGATCTTAGACTGCACCAATTGGTGATGTGAAAAAATATCCTAGACCGCACCAACTGGTGACCTGCATATCCATCTAAGAAATCACATACAATGATACTACATTATGAGACGTTACGATATTTCCACGGATTAGCAGGAACACAAGTTTTATTAGACGACATTATAATTCTAATACTTTACATGCAGCTGAATTCCTGTCATCCCATAGAAAAATGGTAACAATTCAGTTCAGCTTAAAAAGAATCAGTCATGACTTCCCCTGGAAGAATCCTAATGTCCAAACTTAAATTATTATAATTGTGCAGAATTATTCATTGAATATTTGTATTTCCACCTTATTTAGCTTTGGTTGCTTGAGAATCAGGGGTCAGAGAGGTCACCTGAGATCTGGAAATGGTTGTCTGACCTCCCGGGCTCGATGTCCAGTGTGAGAGGTCGATATAACTTTTGTTTGTTTTCGGAACACCGATCGTCTCAAAAAGTATTATAGTTGTTATTTTCTAGAAGAGTCTATTTATCTGGTGAAACGTCTTCTCTTATGGTTGCGGTGTATTTATCACCGTATGCAAATCAAATATTTTAAATATTTATGAACCCCATAACTCGGCTGCCACTGACTATTGTCACCCGCCCGCCCACCCTCTGCTACCTAGCGTCCTTTGGGGGAGGTGGGCGGTATTTTCCAGGGCAGAGCATGACGCTGAGACGTCGCGGGTTCTAAATTGGAGACTGGAGAGCTCTTTAGCATTGATGCATCTTTCAAAAACATATTATTAGGGCCCTTAATTTTGTATCGCTTCATTACTGCCACGTTTATAAATTGTAAATGATGCTTCGTGGGGTAATTTATTCCAAAAAAAAATGTGATACTTGGTGGTAACTCCGGCCCCGGGGGGCCGCTCTCTGCAATCAGACAAATTTTATGAAGACAAATCAAACTATTAAATAATGCGCTTGATGTGTTTTAATCTGCATTGTCTTGTTCGGTTACAATTTATTCATCAGCTCGTCTGTTTCTCGGTACGCTCCCCGTCGGACGCATTTTTAAAAAGAGGCGTATTGGAAAAACACAGTATAAGAGCTCGCTGCTTGAGACTGATTGAAATGGAGATTTATAGGCAGCTAAGAAGTCATTGAAATGTTTTTGGTGGTGGAGGGGACTTCGGTGGCAACTTGCAGCACTTCACTGCCAGCTAAAACTTCTCCAAAAACTCTGCCGCTGTATGGAGGCCTTTATCAGATTACTGGATCTCAGATTCCAAATTCTCAGTGTTATGTGGTTGGATTACAGATGAGGGAGGTGGAGAGTTTTCAAGGTGCAATGGGCACTTGAGGGTCTTGGAAACACCCTTCAGATATCCAGGATTTGTTCTTATGGCCCTCGTTAACAGGGAGCATTAGACTGAGTGAGGAACACTTAGGCCTTGTTCAGGCAGCCTTGTGGCTGCGTCAGGTTTACAGCTGTTTTTAGGCCGTTGGGGGGGGTGGTAGCCCCTGGCAATTGCCATTAGGAGTGCATCGGACGTTCAGGGCCTGCGGGTGGGTATGATGGAAGAGCGCCTCTCCCTCTATGCCGATGACGCGTTATTGTACCTAAATGATGCTGGACCCTCTCTTCAAGCTGCCTTGCGTATTTTTGACAGTTTTGGTGGACTCTCGGAGTTAAAATAAATTGGACCAAATCAGTCCTATTTTTTATAGATGATGGAGCTAACTCTGGACCCCTCTCCTCCCTGTTACAAAGGGTTAGGGAATTTAAATATCTTGGTGTTGTGATCACTAGAAATCCCTCTGATTTTATTATAAAAAATCTGACCCCTGTCCTGAACACCCTACGTTCGAAATGTGCTGCCTGGGAGAATCTTCCTCTGAATCTTCTGGGTCGCATAATGCCGCGTACACACGAGCGGACTTTACGGCGGACTTTGCCCGGCGGACTGGATTTCGTCGGACAATTCGATGTGTGTGGGCTCCAGCGGACTTTGTTTTCTCAAAAGTTGGACGGACTTAGATTTGAAACTTGTTTAAAATTTAACCGTTGAAATCGGGTCGAAAAGTCCGCCGTCTGTATGCTAGTTCGACGGACTAAAAAGCCACGCTAGGGCAGCTATTGGCTACTGGCTATGAACTTCCTTGTTTTAGTCCGGTCGTACGTCATCGTGTACGAATTCGACGGACTTTGGTGGATTGTGTGTAGGCAAGTCCGTTCATTCAGAAAGTCCGTCGTAAAGTACGCCGAAAAATCCGCCGGGCAAAGTCCGCCGTAAAGTCCGCTCGTGTGTACGCGGCATTAGTCTCCTTAAAATGATAATATTGCCCAAATTTAACTATTTGTTTAGGAATTGTCCGGTTTGGGTCCCCGTCTCGTTCTTTAAGGACATTGACCGTATAGTGGGATCCTTTATTTGGTCGGGGGGAACCCTAGGTTGGCACGCACTACGTTGTGTTTACCTGCAGATTTGGGCGGACTTGCTCTCCCAAATTTCCAGATATATTTTTGGGCAGCGATGTTGGTGACGGTGCACTGGTGGTTCCAGGGTTCTAGATCCAATGTGGCAACCTGTCTCGAGGCGAATATCCTGGGTTCACTGACGGACCTTCGGAATTTTCCCTATAGAGGACCCAGGGCATATTGTGGGGTCCCTGGGCCTACTAGGGCAACTTGGAGGGTATGGGAGGCGGCTAGGCGCAGATATTTGAGACCTGGCCAATTATCTCCGGCTCATCCCTTATGGGGAAACCCACGACTTAAACACTTTCGTATGATACCGGACCCACAGGTGTGGGCCAGATATGGTGTAACCACGTTGGAACACGTAATGTCTGGGGGACAACTGCTCTCCTTGCATGAGCTTACGGCTAAATTTGGGTTGCCCCGTTGGATGGGGTTCCGATACATACAGCTGAGACATGCGGCCAGGGCTCAATTCCCACGAACTCCCCTGTTACAGACGGATCCCATTGAAGATCTCCTATCTCCTGGAGACTTGACTAAACCCCTATCCTCTCTTTATAATGCGTTACTGGGAAGAGATTCCCCCAAGATTAATGAATTATGGGAAAGATGGCGGGCTGATATTCCGTCATTGGATAAAGAGGGATGGGAGGACTGTTTAGAGCATGGCCCGAAATTAGTGATAGCATCCAAGGACAAACTGATTCAAGTTAAATTTATACACAGGATCTACTATACCCCGCAGAGACTCCATCGCATATTCCCTGAGAGAGACCCCATGTGTCCTAAATGCAAAATTCATATAGGCACATTTATACATATGTTCTGGGAGTGCCCAGTCGTTGCACTATTTTGGACTAAGATAGTAGGTGAAATCAACTCCAGATTGCAGACCTCTATCCCGCTCTTACCGGCTATGGCGTTGCTGGGGATACATGATGATGAGCAGAGGCCATATCATCTTAAATTGCTAATTTCCTTCCTTCTTTTCTATGCCAAAAAAGAAATACTCATGAAATGGATAGATTCTTCCCCTCCATCCTTTTCAGCCTGGGAGGCACAGATTGAGGCAGTAATCCCCATGTATAAAATGACATATATAAACCGTGGCTGTCCGTGGAAGTTTGAAAAAGTTTGGGCTCCGTGGATGGCCTCGTAGAGAGCACTCAGTTCATTACGATCATCTGCCCCAAGAGGGGAGGGTTTTGGAGGGTGGCGGGTGGACGGTACTTGTTGAGAATGGTACTATTATCCCTACGTATTGCTTGCGGGCTTTGCATATTGTCTTCCTTATCCTAAAATATGTAATCTACATATGTTGTGTATTGTACTCTGTTGAATGGTATTCTGTAACTCTAATTTATCTTGTACAACAATAAAGCACCACTGTTTTTGTTAAAAAAAAAAGGGGGGGTGGTAAAAACAGGGCCGGTCTGCCTGTGTTCTGTGCCCCCTGACCACTCCCCAACAGCCTAACAAGGCAGCCAGAGGAGATCGTACACATGTCACAGTAGCAGCAAATTCGGCTTGGCTTTCTGAGTTGAAAGGTGGCACCATCTGTTAAACTCATCTACTGAAGTCAATGGGAATGTGCCGTAATCGCTCCAGCCAATGAAATGAGAAGTGAGACCACATGAACCAATGACACAAGGACTGAGAAAACACCAACCAATAACACAAGAACTAGGACCACACCAACTAATGACACAAGACTGAGATCGCACCAATTGATGACTCTTCAACTGAGACCGTACCAACCGAAGACTTGAGAACTGAGATAACTCCAACCAAAGACACAAGGTGTAAGACCGCACTAACAAACAATATGAGAACTGAGACCGCACCAACCAAAGACATGAGAACTGAGATAACTCCCACCAAAGACACATGGTATAAGACTGCACTAACCAACAATGACACGAAACCCGAGACTGCACCAACCAATAACGTGAAAACTTTGACCACACCAATCGATGAGAACTGAGATCACAAAGTTGTTATGACCGGGAGTCCTCATATTATAAAGAAGTCATGACTGGGAGCGATGGCGGCCCGTCCATTAGGGGCGCCCGGGAACTGCCCCCTCTGTGTAGAATGGATAGCTTCATGCATTGCATGAATCTATCCACGGCCGCCGCCGCCACCCCCTATTCAGGCATCCAGCCCCTTTTCGGATGTTGGGCGCCTGAATTACAGCGGCGGGGGGTTAAAAGATGTCATGACCGGTAGCCCTCATATTATAAAGATATCATGACTGGGAGTCCTCATATTATAAAGATATCATGACTGGGAGTCCTCATATTATAAAGATATCATGACTGGGAGTCCTCATATTATAAAGATATCATGACTGGGAGTCCTCATATTATAAAGATATCATGACTGGGAGTCCTCATATTATAAAGATATCATGACTGGGAGTCCTCATATTATAAAGATGTCATGATCGGGAGTCCTCATATTATGAAGATATCAAGACTGGGAGTCCTCATATTATAAAGATATCATGACTGGGAGTCCTCATATTATAAAGATGTCATGATCGGGAGTCCTCATATTATGAAGATATCAAGACTGGGAGTCCTCATATTATAAAGATGTCATGACTGGGAGTCCTCATATTATAAAGATGTCATGATCGGGAGTCCTCATATTATAAAGATATCATGACTGGGAGTCCTCATATTATAAAGATGTCATGATCGGGAGTCCTCATATTATAAAGATGTCATGATCGGGAGTCCTCATATTATAAAGATATCATGACTGGGAGTCCTCATATTATAAAGATGTCATGATCGGGAGTCCTCATATTATAAAGATATCATGACTGGGAGTCCTCATATTATAAAGATGTCATGACCGGGAGCCCTCATATTATAAAGATATCATGACTGGGAGTCCTCATATTATAAAGATATCATGACTGGGAGTCCTCATATTATAAAGATATCATGACTGGGAGTCCTCATATTATAAAGATATCATGACTGGGAGTCCTCATATTATAAAGATATCATGACTGGGAGTCCTCATATTATAAAGATGTCATGATCAGGAGTCCTCATATTATAAAGATGTCATGACCGGGAGCCCTCATATTATAAAGATGTCATGACTGAGAGTCCTCAAAAAAATATTTCATGGTATAGTGTGGTTGGGGGCTGACCAAGTAATAGAATTTGGGCTGCAGATACAATGCTCTGGATGTTCCTTACTGGTGCCTTTAAGGACTGTCAGCCCGTCATTCCTGTTATGTATTGGACTAGATGTTGTAATAAAGGTCTACTGTGGCCATTTAACTCCACTCCACTTGTGTGGTCTATGTTTGTTCTGGGTGATGAGGGTGGATAGTGGTGGCAGTGTCTGGCTTCATCTGAAATGCCCTGACCATGTGTGGTCTGTATTGTGTGGTCTATGTTTGTTCTGGGTAATGAGGGTGGATATGGTCTAGTGGTGGTAGTGGTGGGCTCCATCTGAAATGCTCTGGTCATGTGTGGCTGTATTGTGTAGTCTATGTTTATTCTGGGTGATGAGGGCAGATGAGGGTGGATAGTGGTGGACTCCAACTGAAATGTGCTGGTCATGAGTTGTCTGTGTTTGTATTGGGTGATGAGAGTGGATAATGGTGAGAGTGGCTGGCTTCATCTGAAATGCCCTGGTCATGTGTCGTCTGTATTGTGTGGTCTATGCTTGTTCTGGGTGATGAGATTTGATAATGGTGGTAGTGGTGATATTATAAAGTTGTCATGACTGGGAGTCCTCATATTATAAAGATGTCATGATCGGGAGTCCTCATATTATAAAGATGTCATGACCGAAAGTCCTCATATTATAAAGATGTCATGGTCGGGAGTCCTCATATTATAAAGATGTCATGGTCGGGAGTCCTCATATTATAAAGATGTCATGATCGGGAGTCCTCATATTATAAAGATGTCATGATCGGGAGTCCTCATATTATAAAGATGTCATGATCGGGAGTCCTCATATTATAGAGATGTCATGATCGGGAGTCCTCATATTATAGAGATGTCATGATCGGGAGTCCTCATATTTTAAAGATGTCATGACCAGAAGTCCTAATATTATAAAGATGTCATGACCAGAAGTCCTAATATTATAAAGATGTCATGACCGGGAGTCCTCATATTAAAAGATGTCATGATCGGAAGTCCTCATATTATAAAGATGTCATGACTGGGAGTCCTCAAATAAATATTTCATGACCAGGAGTCCTCATAAAGATGTCATGCCCAGGAGTCCCCATATTATAAGGATGTCATGACCACCTCCACTTTAGTCTAAAGTTCCGAACCAGTATATAAGAACCAAGTCCCGCTGTTTAAAGCCTGACTTGCATCTGCTGACCCCAAAACTCTGCAGGGGTATTATTAAGCCCCGGCTGAGATGATGTACTATGGACCTCACAGGCGCACCAATCCAATGGTGAGCCTACATGGCCGTGCTCATCCGCTGTATAACTGACACAGATGTTTTCATTTTGCTAAATGAGGCCTCTACTGCTTTACTAAACCAACCCCAGAGATGATATAATTACATTATATAAGTGGTTGATTTGACAAGTAATGCTCAGTGGCGATATAGAAAGTCCTGGGGCAAATAAGGCAAAGGATATGGGCACTGGGGCCACCTGACCGGGTTGAAGGAATAGAAAAAAGAGAAGGTGCCCTTAACTGATTGGTTAATGAGGTCTCAGGGAGGTGGAGTCTTTGAAGCGGTGAGGATCAGGGCAGTGCCATTCTTAGGCTGACCAGCATCCAAAGAGCTTCCCACCCTCCCGTCCTGCATTTTGTTTCCTGTAGCTGAATATTCTATGTTTAGACAGTCATGGAGGCTACTTTGTGGTTTGTGGGTCTTTGAAGACAATTAATTTTTGTAGTAGGTGAGGACTAGTCTACGGTATGGCGTCCTGCTTCAGTGTGGTCAAGATGTTGGGACCCGGGATCAATGTATGGATATGCAGCAGCATTCTATAATCGTCATGGGATTGGTATAGTGTGGTTGGGGGCCGACCAAGTAATAGAATTTGGGCTGCAGATACAATGCTCTGGATGTTCCTTTCTGGTGCCTTCAAGGACTGTCAGCCCGTCATTCCTGTTATTTATTGGACTAGATGTTGTAATGGTCTACTGTGGCCATTTAACTCCACTCCACTTGTGTGGTCTATGTTTGTTCTGGGTGATGAGGGTGGATAGTGGTGGCAGTGGCGGGCTTCATCCAAAATGCCCTGACCATGTGTGGTCTGTATTGTGTGGTCTATGTTTGTTCTGGGTAATGAGGGTGGATAGTGGTTGTAGTGGTGGGCTCCATCTGAAATGCCCTGGTCATGTGCGGTCTGCATTGTGTTGTCTATGTTTGTTCTGGGTGATGATAGTGGATATGGTCTAGTGGTGGTAGTGGTGGGCTCCATCTGAAATGTGCTGGTCATTTATGGTCTGTATTGTGTAGTCTATGTTTGTTCTGGGTGATGAGGGCAGATGAGGGTGGATAGTGGTGGACTCCAACTGAAATGTGCTGGTCATGTGTTGTCTTTGTTTGTTCTGGGTGATGAGAGTGGATAGTGGTGGTAGTGGTGGGCTTCATCTGAAATGCCCTGGTCATGTTTCGTCTGTATTGTGTGGTCTATGTTTGTTCTGGGTGATGAGGGTGGATAGTGGCTGTAGTGGTGCACTCCATCTGAAGTGCCCTGGCCATGTGTGGTTTGTGTTGTGTAGTCTATGTTTGTTCTGGGTAATGAGGGTGGATAGTGGTGGGCGCCATCTGAAATGCCCTGGTCATGTGTGGTCTGTATTGTGTGGTCTACGTTTGTTCTGGGTGATGATAGTGGATATGGTCTAGTGGTGGTAGTGGTGGGCTCCATCTGAAATGTGCTGGTCATTTATGGTCTGTATTGTGTAGTCTATGTTTGTTCTGGGTGATGAGGGTAGATGAGGGTGGATAGTGGTGGACTCCAACTGAAATGTGCTGGTCATGTGTTGTCTGTGTTTGTTCTGGGTGATGAGAGTGGATAATGGTGAGAGTGGTGGGCTTCATCTGAAATGCCTTGGTCATGTGTGGTCTGTGTTGTGTGGTCTATGTTTGTTCTGGGTGATGATGGTGGATTGTGGTGGGCTCCATCTGACATGCCCTGGTCATGTGTGATTTGTGTTGTTAGGTCTATGTTTGTTCTGGGTGATGAGGGTGGATAGTGGTGGGCTTTATCTGAAGTGCCCTGGTCATGTGTGGTCTCCATTGTGTAGTCTGTTTGTTCTGGATGATGAGGGTGGATAGTGATGGTAGTGGTGGTCTTCATCTCAAGTGCCCTGGTCATGTGTGGTCTGTATTGTGTGGTCTGTTCTGGGTGATAAAGGTGGATAGTGGTTGTAGTGGTGGGCTCCATCTGAAATGCCCTGGTCATGTGTGGTCTGTATTGGTGTGGTCTATGTTTGTTCTGGGTGATGAGGGTGGACAGTGATGGTAGTGATGGGCTTCACTTGAAGTGCCCTGGTCATGTGTGGTCTGTATTGTGTGGTCTGTTCTGGGTGATGAGGGTGGATAGTGGTTGTAGTGGTGGGCTCCATCTGAAATGCCCTGGTCATGTGTGGTCTGTGTTGTGTGGTCTGTTCTGGGTGATAAGGGTGGATAGTGGTTGTAGTGGTGGGCTCCATCTGAAATGCCCTGGTCATGTGTGGTCTGTATTGTGTGGTCTATGTTTGTTCTGGGTGATGAGGGTGGATAGTGATGGTAGTGGTGGGCTCCATCTGAAATGCCCTGGTCATGTGTGGTCTGTATTGGTGTGGTCTATGTTTGTTCTGGGTGATGAGGGTGGACAGTGATGGTAGTGATGGGCTTCACTTGAAGTGCCCTGGTTATGTGTGGTCTGTATTGTGTGGTCTGTTCTGGGTGATGAGGGTGGATAGTGGTTGTAGTGGTGGGCTCCATCTGAAATGCCCTGGTCATGTGTGGTCTGTATTGGTGTGGTCTATGTTTGTTCTGAGTGATGAGGGTGGACAGTGATGGTAGTGATGGGCTTCATCTGAAATGCCCTGATTATGTATTGGTTAGTAAACTGAAGCCAGCCCTAGATAGGCTGGTTGCGGTCGGCATACCTAAGGCTCTCCAGAAGAGGCAGAAGAAGAGGGTGAGGATGATGAAGGCCCAGTTCCAATCATGGTTGTTCCCCACCGTGTAGAGGCCGAGGAAGAAGAAGATAAGGGTCTCGCTGACACTGCTCCACATCTTCATGAAGTATTTCACCGTCGTGTACGACTTCTGGGATATATTGGCCTCCACGTAGCGCTTCATAGTCATGGCGCAGGTGACAATTCTGGAAAGATCAACACAAAATTGTCAAAGGAGACATCCCGAATACAGAGGAGCCAAATCGGGAGATTTTAATTCAACACAAGACAAGTAAAAACCTGGCTGAGACTCTAACCCCACCCACTACACTACATAACCATATCTTTCCACACACCAGAGTGTACAGGCTAATAATAAAAAATACCAATCCTTTTGTAGAATATGTACAGTATGTGTTGCAGATAGATGTGTGAGGACCTCGGGGGTGGGAACAAGAAGTAGGGAGTTATGAAGTGAAACTAAAAAGAAAAGGTTTACACGCGGCTCATGGCTAGCTGGAAATAAACGAGTTCTTTAGAGAGGCTCGTCTGATAACTCATCATTGCCTCTACAAAATCTACACCTTTATTAATAGCAAATTTAACAACACAAAAAGAAAGAAGAGAAAAGATTTTGGCCAAGAACCATCATCACAAGACGTCATCACCTGTGCCGGGCATAGAGGGCCGTCCACACACACATATATTGTAGGATTGCTATTGTCTATCATTGTGTTGTGTGCGGACTTTACATTGCTTTTACAATTTGCTCCAATTCACAGTGAACATGGAGTATCGTCCTGGTGAAGAGCCAGTTCTGATCCTATGACAGTGTTGTGACCCGTACTCCGGAGGTCACATCTGAAGATGGATGGGATGGATGGTCCCCGGGATTATTACTTTTAACCCTCTGTTTACATATAATTGCAGCGGGCACTATTTAACCGCTTGTTGCTGAATCATTGGCTTGGTGTAGTTATACCAGGATGATGGTGGTTGTAGCTGTCAGCCATTAGATTTCTTCTATAGGTGGCGGGAGGAGGAGGGGCGGTTCCCCTTCCCCCTCACCTGCCGGTGTCTCTCTCAGCTAAGGTCGCCACCCAAAGCGGCATGCAACTAGTTTCTTGTAGTATGCAGAACAAATGAAAAACAAAGGTGGCAACCCTTGGTGTCCCTATCAGAGTCCCCCTTACATCAGGGGCCCCTATCAGAGTCCCCCTTACATTAGGCGCCCCTATCAGAGTCCCTCCTTATATCATATGACCCTATCAAAGTCCCTCTTACATCAGGGGCCCCTATCAGAGTCCCTCTTACATCAGGCGCCCCTATCAGAGTCCCTCTTACATCAGGGGCCCCTATCAGAGTCCCTCTTACATCAGGCGCCCCTATCAGAGTCCTCCTGTACATCAGGCGCCCCTATCAGAGTCCCTCTTACATCAGGGGCCCCTATCAGAGTCCCTCTTACATCAGGGGCCCCTATCAGAGTCCCCCTTACATCAGGGACCCTATCAGAGTCCCTCCTTATATCATAGGACCCTATCAAAGTCCCTCTTACATCAGGGGTCCCTATCAGATTCCCTCTTACATCAGGTGCCTCTATCAGCGTCCCTCCTTATATCATATGACCCTATCAAAGTCCCTCTTACATCACGGGCCCCTATCAGAGTCTCCCTTACAAAAGGTGCCTCTATCAGAGTCCCTCCTTATATCAGGGGCCCCTATCAGAGTCTTTCTTACATCAGGGGCCCCTATCAGAGTCCCCCTTACATCAGGGGGCCCTATCAGAATCCCTCCTTATATCATATGACCCTATCAAAGTCCCTCTGACATCAGGGGCCCCTATCAGAGTCTCTCTTACATCAGGGGCCCTTATCAGAGTCCCCCTTAAATCAGGGGACTCTATCACAGTATATCATAGGACCCTATCAAAGTCCCTCTTACATCAAGGGCCACTATCAGAGTCCTTCTTACATCAGGGGCCCCTATCAAAGTCCCTCTTACATCAGGTCCCCTATCAGAGTCCTTCTTACATCAGGGGCCCCTATCAGAGTCCCCTGTACATCAGGTGCCCCTATCAGGGTCCCTCCTTACAGCAGGGGCCCCTATCAGAGCCCCCCTTACATCAGGAGCCCCTATCAGATTCCCTTGTACAGCTGGTGCCCCATCAGATTCCCTCTTACATCACATACCCCCGGGTGTCCCTCCACACATCAGAGTTGCCCTCCTCCCCTTTCACCTGTACTCACAAATCGAAAACTGAAAACATAGCTCCTCCCCCTTCCCTCCAGTCTTCACTCCCCTGCAGTGCCGTCATGCTGACACGGAGCTTTACCGGCTCTCTATCACCTCCCGCAGGCTGGAGGGAGGAGAACACCCATTTCTCTCTCCAGCTATCTTAGGGAGCCACAGTCCGGTCTGAATAACGTGTCCGGTTTTCAGGCAGACTGAGAACCGGACAGACGATTCAAAACCCGGACTGTCCCGGTGAATCCCGGACAGGTGGCAACCAGTCTGGGGTCTCCCGTGTGATCGAGGAGCTCCGTATCCGATCTGGCAGTGTTGCCGAGTTGTGATATAGCTGGCCTGAGGAATAGAAGGTCCCTGGGCCATCTCTATGGTCTAGGAAACTGGAAGCGACGTCATGACGTCACTTCCGGTTAGGGCAGACGTAAACACTGACATTTGTTTTTGTTTTTAGAAAGCATGAGATCAAAATGTTGTTTTTTTTTTGTGTGATCTCATGCTCTCCGGGGTAGAGGAGAGATTTGGGGTCTTATAGACCCCCCAGATGTCTCCATAAAGAGGACCTGTCATCTCTTATTTCTATCACAAGGGATGTTTATATTTCTTGTGATGCAAATAAAAGTGCTAAAAAAAAAATCAAAGGGACTGTGTAAAAATTAAAATTAATAAAATAAACAATAATAAAAAAAATTCTAAAGTGCCCCCATCCCTCCGTGTTTGCGCACAGAAGCGAACGCATACGTATGTAAGCGGTGTTCGCACCACGCATTTATATATTTTATATAATACAACTACTGTAAATATTCATACGTGTTTGCCTTTTTCACTTATATTATCATCTTCATGCATCACCCTTAAGCCTCCTGAGGAAGCTCTTCTGGGCGAAACATGTAAAGCAGAAGTGGCTGCATTGTTGTATAAACTGCATGTCAATGTGAGCATTTTTAAGATTTTTAAAAAAATACTAAATAAAATATTAATATTTTTTTTACTCTATGTGATAAAGTTGTAAACTTAATTTTGGCACCTTTAAAAGTCCCGCTCTTTGTATCCCTATATTTGCTTACAATCGGGATGTGGTGTCTATTTCAACCTCTCATTGCCCAAAACCTGGAACCCTTCGCACCACACATGTGAGGTATCACCGCGAACGTTAGAGCGAGAGCAATAATTCTAGCACTAAACCACTTCTGTAACGCTAAACCTGTAAACATTTTTAAAGCGTTGCCTGTGGAGATTTTTATGTGTCGCAGTTTGTTGCCATTCTATGGGCAAGTGAAATTTTAGAGCATGACATGTTGGGTATCTACAGTATCTTACAAAAGTAAGTACACCCCTCAGTAACATTTGTGTAAATCTTTTCTTCTATCTTTTTCATGTGACAACACTGAAGAAATGACACTTTGCTACAATGTAAAGTAGTGAGTGTACAGCTTGTATAACAGTGTAAATTTGCTGTCCCCTCAAAATAACTCAACACACAGCCATTAATGTCTAAACCGCTGGCAACAAAAGTCAGTACACCCCTAAGTGAAAATCTCCAAATTGGGCCCAAAGTGTCAATATTTTGTGTGACCACCATTATTTTCCAGCACTGCCTTAACCCTCTTGGGCATGGAGGTCACCAGAGCTTCACAGGTTGTCACTGGAGTCCTCTTCCCCTCCTCCATGATGACATCACAGAGCTGGTGGATGTTAGAGACCTTGCGTTCCTCCACCTTCTGTTTGAGGATGTCCCACAGATGATCAATAGGGTTTAGGTCTGGAGACATGCTTGGCCAGTCCATCACCTTTACCCTCAGCTTCTTTAGCAAGGCAGTGGTGGTCTTGGAGGTGTGTTTGGGGTGGTTATCATGTTGGAATACTGCCCTGCGGCCCAGTCTCTGAAGGGAGGGGATCATGCTCTGCTTCAGTATGTCACAGTACATGTTGGCATTCATGGTTCCCTCAATGATCTGTAGCCCCCAGTGCCGGCAGCACTCATGCAGCCCCAGACCATGACACTCCCACCACCATGCTTGACTGTAGACAAGACACACTTGTCTTTGTCCTCCTCACCTGGTTGCCCCCACACACGCTTGTCACCATCTGAACCAAATACGTTTATCTTGGTCTCATCAGACCACAGGACATGGTTCCAGTAATCCATCTCCTTAGTCTGCTTGTCTTCAGCAAACTGTTTGTAGACTTTCTTGTGCATCATCTTTAGAAGAGGCTTCCTTCTGGGATGACAGCCATGCAGACCAATTTGATGCAGTGTGCGGCGTATGGTCTGAGCACTGACAGGCTGACCCCCCACCCCTACAACCTCTGCAGCAATGCTGGCAGCACTCATACGTCTATTTCCCAAAGACAACCTCTGGATATGACGCTGAGCACATGACCTCAACTTCTTTGGTGGACCATGGCGAGGCCTGTTCTGAGGGGAACCTGTCCTGTTATACCGCTGTATGGTCTTGGCCACCGTGCTGCAGCTCAGTTTCAGGGTCTTGGCAATCTTCTTATAGCCTAGGCCATCTTTATGTAGAGCAACAATTCTTTATTTCAGATCCTCAGAGAGTTCTTTGCCATGAGGTGCCATGATGAACTTCCAGTGACCAGTATGAGAGAGTGAGAGCGATAACACCAAATTTAACACACCTGCTCCCCATTCACACCTGAGACCTTGTAACACTAACGAGTCACATGACTCCGGCAAGGGAAAATGGCTAATTGGGCCCAATTTGAACATTTTCACTTAGGGGTGTACTGACTTTTGTTGCCAGCAGTTTAGACATTAATGGCTGTGTGTTGAGTTATTTTGAGGGGACAGCAAATTTACACTGTTATACAAGCTGTACACTCACTACTTTACATTGTAGACAAGTGTCATTTCTTCAGTGTTGTCACATGAAAAGATAGAAGAAAAGATTTACACAAATGTCACTGAGGGGTGTACTTACTTTTGTGAGATACTGTATAAACGTCTGGAAGTGACGGGTGCTCTTTCACGGATGTAGTGGGGGATCTCACTTACGCCATGATGCCGGAAAGGTGGAAGATCTCGGCGGTCAGGTACGCCAGGTAACTGTACAAGAAGACGAAGAGCGGCTCGATGACGCGGACGTGCTCTGTGAATTTTGTTGTCAGCGCTGCCACAAAGCCAAACACGAGTCCAATCAGAACTCCTCCGATCCCCACCAGGAAGATCGCCCCAACGCCGATGAAGACATCCGATGGCAGAATGTCCGACATTTTACTGAACGCTTCACACAGCTTATATAGAACCTGCCGGGAAGACATCCCTGTCGTTATATTTATCATACATGAGATCACATGATAATACATTGTGTTATATTATATCATATTATGTTATATTACAGGGAAGGAAACATTATAAATAACCCCATAAAAGTTTAAAGGTCGGCTGCTGACTTTTTGGGACCACAGTATGGAGAATGGACAATGATATTTTGGGTCAGGTGTCCTCTAGTGACATGTGAGGTGCCATCGTTCCGTGACCAATAGAAGCCTTCAGAAAGAAGATTGTAGATGTCTAGGAGTCTGGGAAGGATTTTAAAGGATCACCAAATTATTTAAAATCACTCATTTCACTGTAAGAAAAAAAATCTACAAAAACCAGAAAGGGACGCTCGCTCGTCCCCCCACCCCCTTTTCTGACCTGCTAGGATGCATGCCCGTATAAGGGTCTGGTATGGATTCTGGGGGGGGACCCAACGCTGTTTTTTTTTTTTAAATTGGCGTAACGTTCCCCTTAAAGTCCATACCAGACCTGTGCCGGCAATTGTAACCACAAGTCATTTTAAATGGGATTTGACTTGTTGTTTTTTTTCTTTAGAAATGTCAGTTTTGCTGCAGCAGGTTCTATACATGCTACAGATGTGCCACTTTACAGGACCCCTAGGCACTATATTTAAAGGAATTTTTCATTTTTGTTGTTGCACTTTAATTAAAGTCACTGCTCCTGAAAAAACGATTGTTTTTAAAAAGAAAATTAGCATTGATACATGTCCCCCAGGGCAGTACCCGGACCCCCGTACCCCTTTTATTTCCAATTACTTGCATATAAGCTTTCAAAATGAGCAATTTTGTTTTTTCCTGTTCGGCTCCCATAGACTTCAATGGGGTTCGGGTTAGAACATGTCCCCTGTTCGGGAGTTCTGCTGCGAACCGAACAGGGGGGGGGGGTTGCTCGGCCCATGTCTACCTCCTACATTGGTGGTCAGTGCAGAAGGGCCCTTTGATTTTGACTTTGACTTCACTTGGTGGTCAGTGGGAAGCAGGTCTGGACTGTGACAAAAACAAGCCAGGGCATTTTAGACTGAGCGGGGAGGTTGGTGACAGGATATTCGCGGAGTCGGTCCTCCGTGCTGTAATGTACAGGGGCACTGTGATATAAAGGGGAATGCACCTTTACTTTACAGTGCCCCTAGCAATCACAGCCCCCCATCAAAGTGTCCCTTGTAGTCATGCCCCCCTCCACTTTTCTCTCTAATCACAGTGCCCCCCTTTTACTCTCTGCCTCCCATGCACAGTCCCACTTTTAGCAGGGCAGAGGCAGGATTCAGCCTGTGTCCTCTCCAGGGTGCCCCGCCCCACCACCGATGTCATCCTATCAGCAGGGCAGGGGGTGGGAAGAGCTGCTCCATATATTCAGCAAAGAGATGGTCCAATTCAGCAAAGAGACATCCCCATATATTCAGAAAAGAGACAGCCCCATATAGTATCCATCAGTATCCCCCCTCATTAGAGGTCCCTCCATCAGCATCCCCCTCATTAGAGGTCCCTCCATCAGTATCCCCCTCATTAGAGGTCCCTCCATCAGTATCCCCCTCATTAGAAGTCCCTCCATCAGTAATCTCATCATTAGAGGTCCCTCCATCATTGTCCCCATCATTAGAGGTCCCTCCATCATTGTCCCTATAAACAGAAGTCCCTTCATCAGTGCCCCCCTCATTATTCCCATCATTAGAGGCCCCTCCATCAGTGTCTCCATTACTAGAGGTCCCACCATCAGTGTCCCCCTCATTAAAGGTCCCTCCATCAGTATCCCCCTCATTAGAAGTCCCTCCATCAGTAATCTCATCAATAGAGGTCCCTCCATCATTGTCCCCATCATTAGAGGTCCCTCCATCATTGTCCCTATAAATAGAAGTCCCTTCATCAGTGCCCCCCTCATTATTCCCATCATTACAGGTCCCTCCATCAGAGTCCCCCTCATTAGAGGCCCCTCCATCAGTGTCTCCATTACTAGAGGTCCCACCATCCGTGTCCCCCTCATTAGAGGTCCCTTCATCAGTTTCCCCCTCATTAGAGGTCCCTCCATCAGTGTCTCCATCACTAAAGGTCCCTCCATCAGTGTCCTCATCATTACAGGTCCCTCCATCAGTGTCCCCTTCATTAGAGGTCCCTTCATCAGTGTCCTCATCATTAGAGGTCCCTCTATAAGTGTTCTCCTCATTAAAGGTCCCTCCATCAGTGTCTCCATGACTAGAGGTCGCTCCAACAGTGTCCTCATCATTACAGGTCCCTCCATCAGTGTCCCCCTCATTAGAGGTCCCTTCATCAGTGTCCTCATCATTAGAGGTCCCTCCATCAGTGTTCTCCTCATTAGAGGTCCCTCCATCAGTGCCCCCCTCATTAGAGGTCCCTTCATCAGTTTCCCCCTCATTAGAGGTCCCTCCATCAGTGTCTCCATCACTAGAGGTCCCTCCATCAGTGTCCTCATCATTACAGGTCGCTCCATCAGTGTCCCCCTCATTAGAGGTCCCTTCATCAGTGTCCTCATCATTAGAGGTCCCTCCATCAGTGTTCTCCTCATTAGAGGTCCCTCCATCAGTGTCTCCATCACTAGAGGTCCCTCCATCAGTGTCCTCATCATTACAGGTCCCTCCATCAGTGTCCCCCTCATTAGAGGTCCCTTCATCAGTGTCCTCATCATTAGAGGTCCCTCTATAAGTGTTCTCCTCATTAGAGGTCCCTCCATCAGTGTCTCCATGACTAGAGGTCGCTCCAACAGTGTCCTCATCATTACAGGTCCCTCCATCAGTGTCCCCCTCATTAGAGGTCCCTTCATCAGGGTCCTCATCATTAGAGGTCCCTCCATCAGTGTTCTCCTCATTAGAGGTCCCTCCATCAGTGCCCCCCTCATTAGAGGTCCCTTCATCAGTTTCCCCCTCATTAGAGGTCCCTTCATCAGTGTCCTCTTCATTAGAGGTCCCTCAATCAGTGTCCCCATCATGTTCCTTACATTGGTGATCAGTGAGAAGAATGTTCCTTACATTGGTGATCAGTGGGAAGAATGTTCCTTACATTGGTGATCAGTGGGAAGAATGTCCCTTACATTGGTGATCAGTGAGAAGAATGTTCCTTACATTGGTGATCAGTGAGAAGAATGTTCCTTACATTGGAGGTCAGTAAGAAGAATGTCCCTTACATTGGTGATCAGTGGGAAGAATGTCCCTTACATTGGTGATCAGTGAGAAGAATGTTCCTTACATTGGTGATCAGTGAGAAGAATGTCCCTTACATTGGTGATCAGTGAGAAGAATGTTCCTTACATTGGTGATCAGTGGGAAGAATGTTCCTTACATTGGTGATCAGTGGGAAGAATGTTCCTTACATTGGTGATCAGTGAGAAGAATGTTCCTTACATTGGAGGTCAGTAAGAAGAATGTCCCTTACATTGGTGATCAGTGGGAAGAATGTTCCTTACATTGGTGATCAGTGAGAAGAATGTTCCTTACATTGGTGATCAGTGGGAAGAATGTTCCTTACATTGGTGGTCAGTGGGAAGAATGTTCCTTACATTGGTGATCAGTGAGAAGAATGTTCCTTACATTGGTGATCAGTGAGAAGAATGTTCCTTACATTGGTGATCAGTGAGAAGAATGTTCCTTACATTGGTGATCAGTGAGAAGAATGTTCCTTACATTGGTGATCAGTGGGAAGAATGTTCCTTACATTGGTGATCAGTGAGAAGAATGTTCCTTACATTGGTGATCAGTGAGAAGAATGTTCCTTACATTGGTGATCAGTGAGAAGAATGTTCCTTACATTGGAGGTCAGTAAGAAGAATGTCCCTTACATTGGTGATCAGTGGGAAGAATGTTCCTTACATTGGTGGTCAGTGGGAAGAATGTTCCTTACATTGGTGATCAGTGGGAAGAATGTTCCTTACATTGGTGATCAGTGAGAAGAATGTTCCTTACATTGGTGATCAGTGGGAAGAATGTTTCTTACATTGGTGATCAGTGAGAAGAATGTTCCTTACATTGGTGATCAGTGAGAAGAATGTTCCTTACATTGGTGATCAGTGAGAAGAATGTTCCTTACATTGGTGATCAGTGGGAAGAATGTTCCTTACATTGGTGATCAGTGAGAAGAATGTTCCTTACATTGGTGATCAGTGGGAAGAATGTTCCTTACATTGGTGATCAGTGAGAAGAATGTTCCTTACATTGGAGGTCAGTAAGAAGAATGTCCCTTACATTGGTGATCAGTGGGAAGAATGTTCCTTACATTGGTGATCAGTGAGAAGAATGTTCCTTACATTGGTGATCAGTGAGAAGAATGTTCCTTACATTGGTGATCAGTGAGAAGAATGTTCCTTACATTGGTGATCAGTGGGAAGAATGCTCCTTACATTGGTGATCAGTGGGAAGAATGTTCCTTACATTGGTGATCAGTGAGAAGAATGTTCCTTACATTGGTGATCAGTGAGAAGAATGTTCCTTACATTGGAGGTCAGTAAGAAGAATGTCCCTTACATTGGTGATCAGTGGGAAGAATGTTCCTTACATTGGTGATCAGTGAGAAGAATGTTCCTTACATTGGTGATCAGTGGGAAGAATGTTTTCCTTACATTGGTGATCAGTGGGAAGAATGTTCCTTACATTGGTGATCAGTGAGAAGAATGTTCCTTACATTGGTGATCAGTGGGAAGAATGTTCCTTACATTGGTGATCAGTGAGAAGAATGTTCCTTACATTGGTGATCAGTGAGAAGAATGTTCCTTACATTGGTGATCAGTGAGAAGAATGTTTCTTACATTGGTGATCAGTGAGAAGAATGCTCCTTACATTGGTGATCAGTGAGAAGAATGTTCCTTACATTGGTGATCAGTGGGAAGAATGTTCCTTACATTGGTGATCAGTGAGAAGAATGCTCCTTACATTGGTGATCAGTGAGAAGAATGTTCCTTACATTGGTGATCAGTGGGAAGAATGTCCCTTAAATTGGTGGTCAGTGGGAAATATGCCTATGGTTAGTTTTGTAGGACTTGAGATCAGTGGCTCCACTGGTCCCATGTTGTTGGCTCTGCGAAGGTAAGCAGGGACCATCACATGAGAGGTCAGCCTGGCACTACTCAAGGAAGCCCTCACAACCTCTGAAGGAACCCTGATTTCGAAAGGCTGGTATATACAAAGACAGTGTGGCCCTCCCCGGAGTCCCCGGTATCTGGGTGGGTTTATATCTAGGAGGCTCACCACAGTCACGGCGTCATTCAGCAGAGATTCCCCGAACACCAGAATGTAGAGCTTCTCATTGACGTGAATCTCCTCAAACACGGACAGGACGGCCACGGGGTCGACGGCGGAGATGAGGCTCCCGAACCAGAGATTATGGAGGAGGGAGACGTTCTGCAGACCCAGCGCCTCCACCTGGCCCGCACCGTACAGAGAGAGGCCGACACCACACACGTTCCAGAGGGTCCCCAGCACCGCGTAACACAGGATGGGGCCTATGTTCTCGAAGAAGGGCCGGATGGGCAGGAAATAACCGGCATCCAGGACGATGGGGGGCAGCAAGTAGAGGAAGAAGATATCGCTGTTCATGACCGGAGCCTGCTTATCCACCGCTATGATAATACCGCCCATGACCAAGCCCACGATGACCAGGACACAGCTCTCCGGCACCACCGTGGTGACCCAGCGTGACAAATGGAAGCCTACAATAACAAGAACATATCATTAAAGCATCAGCTTTCTGAGGTCAAACGTTTGCCAGGTTACCTACCCACCTAGCAATTCCTACTCACAATACAAACTACAAAAGTTAGAATGTTATTGGTTCAGAATTGTAAATTTAGTGACAGGTTCACTTTAACCACTTCCTTCCCTTAGGACCTGCCTGTATGTCCTTGGGTTGAAGTGGTTCTACCGGGGTGATGTCTGCAGCGACAGGCGTCATCTCAGTATTTTTTTTTTTCAGCCAGCTATTCCCTTAATGTAAAAGCCATCCTAATGGCTAATTAGCCACTGGATTGCTTATACAGGTGGTGGGAGGGGGTCGTCCTACCTTTTCCCCTGCTGCATCTCCAGGCCCCTCCTCTCCTGTGCGATCAGGGAACCCAACACTGAAACCGGTGGTGCCGCCAGTTGACCATGGAGGTTTTAGGAGACCAGATCGTCTCCGATCATCTCTATGGTATTAGGAACCGGAAATTAACTGTGTTTTGTCACTTCTGGTTTCCGGTTTCCTGTTTACAAGCTGGTACTGGCTTGTCCAATCATCCGATCACACTGATCTTTGTCTGATCTGATGCAGCTAAAGGCAGAGGAGACAAGTGATCCAAACATTTGTAACCATGCCCCCCATAGGGGTTGCTGAATGTTGTGGTTCACCTGTCACCCTGCCCAACCCGGCATCCATCTCTCAGACACTCAGAGACACAGAACAGTTCATAAACTTTGTTTTTTTATTTTTTTTTTTATTTGAGGGGATTGAATTTGGATGGGAAAAGAAAATTATGGGATGCCCAGAAGATTCGGTGTAACTTGCTTGGGACGTCTATATACACTCCAGTCTTCTCTTCAGCACAACACTTGTTGCAGACTGTTACTCCTTCTCCAGCACTTCCCTTTCTGCAGACTGTTACTCCTTCTACAGCACTTCCCTTTCTGCAGACTGTTACTCCTTCTCCAGCACTTCCCTTGCTGCAGACTGTTACTCCTCCAGACTAGCTAGCAAGGTTGGGCCTGACACTAACTCAACCAGGCCTCGGTGGATTGCCTTTTGCAGGCAGGGACCTCGGGCCCATGTGGTGTAGAAATAGTTCAGGTTCTAACTGTCCTCTGCTCAGCTACCGCTCCCAGATAGCTCTCTTCAAGAGGAAGTAAACCCGTGTGTGTCCGGGTTTCAAGCACACTGAAACTCGGACACATTATTCAGACCGGGCTGTGGCTCCCAAATAACCAAGATAGTCACACACAAATCTGTTGCCACCTGGGAGCTGCGGGCAGCTGTCTGGGGGAAGGTTCGGCATCACTGGGGGCAGGGCGATGATGCCAGCAAGAGCAATTTGGCCACACCCAATGTTCGCTGTGGCACGCTATGCTCACCGCATTACTACTCTCCTTGGGGCACCCAAATATGTCCCAGGCTGCTTAAGTGTTCGGGTTTGGCTTGAAGAAAAGGTGGCAACCCTATTCTGCACCCATCTCCTCCCGACTGTACTCACTCCCCAGTCCTCCCGAATGTACTCACTCACCAGTCCTCCCAACTGTACTCACTGCCCAGTCCTCCCGAATGTACTCACTCACCAGTCCTCCCGACTGTACTCACTCACCAGTCCTCCCAACTGTACTCACTCCCCAGTCCTCCCAACTGTCCCCAGTCCTACCGACTGTACTCACTTCCCAGTCCTCCCAACTGTCCCCAGTCCTCCCGACTGTACTCACTTCCCAATCCTCCCAACTGTACTCACTCCCCAGTCCTCCCGACTGTACTCACTCCCCAGTCCTCCCGAATGTAATCACTCCCCAGTCCTCCCAACTGTACTCACTGCCCAGTCCTCCCGAATGTACTCACTCACCAGTCCTCCCGACTGTACTCACTCACCAGTCCTCCCAACTGTCCCCAGTCCTCCCGACTGTGCTCACTCCACAGTCCTCTCGACTGTACTCACTCCACAGTCCTCCCGACTGTACTCACTCCACAGTCCTCCCGACTGTACTCACTCCACAGTCCTCCCGACTGTACTCACTCCCCAGTCCTCCCGAATGTACTCACTCACCAGTCCTCCCGACTGTACTCACTCACCAGTCCTCCCAACTGTCCCCAGTCCTCCCGACTGTGCTCACTCCACAGTCCTCCCGACTGTACTCACTCCACAGTCCTCCCGACTGTACTCACTCCACAGTCCTCCCGACTGTACTCACTCCACAGCCCTCCCGACTGTACTCACTCCCTAGTCCTCCCGACTGTACTCACTCCCCAGTCCTCCCAACTGTCCTCAGTCTTCCCGACTGTGCTTACTCCCCAGTCCTCCCAACTGTACTCACTCACCAGTCCTCCCGACTGTACTCACTCCCCAGTCCCCCCGACTGTACTAACTCCCCAGTCCTCCCGAATGTACTCACTCCCCAGTCCACCCGACTGTGCTCACTCCCCAGTCCTCCCGACTGTACTCACCCCCCAGTCCTCCCGAATGTACTCACTCCCCAGTCCTCCCGACTGTACTCACTCCCCAGTCCTCCCGAATGTACTCACTCCCCAGTCCTCCCGACTGTGCTCACTCCCCAGTCCTCCCGACTGTACTCACCCCCCAGTCCTCCCGAATGTACTCACTCCCCAGTCCTCCCGACTGTACTCACTCCCCAGTCCTCCCGAATGTACTCACTCCCCAGTCCTCCCGACTGTACTCACCCCCCAGTCCTCCCGAATGTACTCACTCCCCAGTCCTCCCGACTGTACTCACTCCCCAGTCCTCCCGAATGTACTCACTCCCCAGTCCTCCCGACTGTACTCACTCCCCAGTCCTCCCGACTGTGCTCACTCCCCAGTCCTCCCGAATGTACTCACTCCCCAGTCCTCCCGAATGTACTCACTCCGCAGTCCTCCCGACTGTACTCACTCCGCAGTCCTCCCGACTGTACTCACTCCCCAGTCCTCCCGACTGTGCTCACTCCCCAGTCCCCCCGACTGTGCTCACTCCCCAGTCCTCCCAACTGCTCACTCCCCAGTCCTCCCCACTGTACTCACTCCACAGTCCTCCCGACTGTACTCACTCCCCAGTCCTCCCAACTGCTCACTCCCCAGTCCTCCCGACTGTACTCACTCCACAGTCCCCCCGACTGTACTCACTCCCCAGTCCTCCCGACTGTACTCACTCCCCAGTCCTCCCGACTGTACTCACTCCCCAGTCCTCCCGACTGTACTCACTCCCCAGTCCTCCCGACTGTACTCACTCCCCAGTCCTCCCGACTGTACTCACTCCCCAGTCCTCCCGACTGTACTCACTCCGCAGTCCTCCCGACTGTACTCACTCCGCAGTCCTCCCGACTGTACTCACTCCGTAGTCCTCCCGACTGTACTCACTCCCCAGTCCTCCCGACTGTACTCACTCCCCAGTCCTCCCGACTGTACTCACTCACCAGTCCTCCCGACTGTACTCACTCCCCAGTCCTCCCGACTGTACTCACTCACCAGTCCTCCCGACTGTACTCACTCACCAGTCCTCCCGACTGTACTCACTCACCAGTCCTCCCGACTGTACTCACTCACCAGTCCTCCCGACTGTACTCACTCCACAGTCCTCCCGACTGTACTCACTCCCCAGTCCTCCCGACTGTACTCACTCCCCAGTCCTCCCGACTGTACTCACTCCGCAGTCCTCCCGACTGTACTCACTCCGCAGTCCTCCCGACTGTACTCACTCCGCAGTCCTCCCGACTGTACTCACTCCGCAGTCCTCCCGACTGTACTCACTCCCCAGTCCTCCCGACTGTACTCACTCCCCAGTCCTCCCGACTGTACTCACTCACCAGTCCTCCCGACTGTACTCACTCACCAGTCCTCCCGACTGTACTCACTCACCAGTCCTCCCGACTGTACTCACTAACCAGTCCTCCCGACTGTACTCACTCACCAGTCCTCCCGACTGTACTCACTCCCCAGTCCTTCCGACTGTACTCACTCCCCAGTCCTCCCGACTGTACTCACTCCCCAGTCCTCCCGACTGTACTCACTCCCGAGTCCTCCCGACTGTGCTCACTCCCCAGTCCTCCCGACTGTACTCACTCACCAGTCCTCCCGACTGACCTCACTCCGCAGTCCTCCCGAATGTGCCCACTCACCAGTCCTCCCGACTGTACTCACTCCACAGTCCTCCCGACTGTACTCACTCCCCAGTCCTCCCAACTGTACTCACCCCCCAGTCCTCCCGAATGTACTCACTCCCCAGTCCTCCCGACTGTGCTCACTCCCCAGTCCTCCCGACTGTACTCACCCCCCAGTCCTCCCGAATGTACTCACTCCCCAGTCCTCCCGACTGTACTCACTCCCCAGTCCTCCCGAATGTACTCACTCCCCAGTCCTCCCGAATGTACTCACTCCCCAGTCCTCCCGACTGTACTCACTCCCCAGTCCTCCCGACTGTGCTCACTCCCCAGTCCTCCCGACTGTGCTCACTCCCCAGTCCTCCCGACTGTACTCACCCCCCAGTCCTCCCGAATGTACTCACTCCCCAGTCCTCCCGACTGTACTCACTCCGCAGTCCTCCCGACTGTACTCACTCCCCAGTCCTCCCGACTGTGCTCACTCCCCAGTCCCCCCGACTGTGCTCACTCCCCAGTCCTCCCAACTGCTCACTCCCCAGTCCTCCCCACTGTACTCACTCCACAGTCCTCCCGACTGTACTCACTCCCCAGTCCTCCCAACTGCTCACTCCCCAGTCCTCCCGACTGTACTCACTCCACAGTCCCCCCGACTGTACTCACTCTCCAGTCCTCCCGACTGTACTCACTCCCGAGTCCTCCCGACTGTGCTCACTCCCCAGTCCTCCCGACTGTACTCACTCCCCAGTCCTCCCGACTTTACTCACTCCACAGTCCTCCCGACTGTACTCACTCCACAGTCCTCCCGACTGTACTCACTCCACAGCCCTCCTGACTGTACTCACTCCCTAGTCTTCCCGACTGTACTCACTCCCCAGTCCTCCCAACTGTCCCCAGTCCTCCCGACTGTGCTCACTCCACAGTCCTCCCGACTGTACTCACTCCACAGCCCTCCCGACTGTACTCACTCCACAGCCCTCCCGACTGTACTCACTCCCTAGTCCTCCCGACTGTACTCACTCCCCAGTCCTCCCAACTGTCCCCAGTCCTCCTGACTACTCACTCCCCAGTCCTCCCGACTACTCACTCCCCAGTCCTCCCGACTGTACTCACTCCCCAGTCCCCCCGAATGTGCTCACTCCCCAGTCCTCCCGACTGTACTCACTCCCCAGTCCTCCCGAATGTGCCCACTCACCAGTCCTCCCGACTGTACTCATCCCCAGTCCTCCCGACTGTACTCACTACCCCGTCCTCCCGACTGTGCTCACTCCCCAGTCCTCCCGACTGTACTCACTCCCCAGTCCTCCCGAATGTGCTCACTCCCCAGTCCTCCCGAATGTGCTCACTCCCCGGTCCTCCCGAATGTGCTCACTCCCCGGTCCTCCCGACTGTGCTCACTCCCCAGTCCTCCCGACTGTACTCACTCCCCAGTCCTCCCGACTGTACTCACTCCCCAGTCCTCCCGACTGTACTCACTCCGCAGTCCTCCCGACTGTACTCACTCCGCAGTCCTCCCGACTGTACTCACTCCCCAGTCCTCCCGACTGTACTCACTCACCAGTCCTCCCGACTGTACTCACTCACCAGTCCTCCCGACTGTACTCACTCACCAGTCCTCCCGACTGTACTCACTCACCAGTCCTCCCGACTGTACTCACTCCCCAGTCCTCCCGACTGTACTCACTCCCCAGTCCTCCCGACTGTACTCACTCCACAGTCCTCCCGACTGTACTCACTCCCCAGTCCTCCCGACTGTACTCACTCCCCAGTCCTCCCGACTGTACTCACTCACCAGTCCTCCCGACTGTACTCACTCACCAGTCCTCCCGACTGTACTCACTCCGCAGTCCTCCCGACTGTACTCACTCCGCAGTCCTCCCGACTGTACTCACTCCGCAGTCCTCCCGACTGTACTCACTCCGCAGTCCTCCCGACTGTACTCACTCCGCAGTCCTCCCGACTGTACTCACTCCCCAGTCCTCCCGACTGTACTCACTCCCCAGTCCTCCCGACTGTACTCACTCACCAGTCCTCCCGACTGTACTCACTCCCCAGTCCTCCTGACTGTACTCACTTTGCAGTCCTCCCGACTGTACTCACTCCCCAGTCCTCCCGACTGTACTCACTCCCCAGTCCTCCCGACTGTACTCACTCCCCAGTCCTCCCGACTGTACTCACTCCCCAGTCCTCCCGACTGTACTCACTCCCCAGTCCTCCCGACTGTACTCACTCCCCTTTCCTCCCGACTGTACTCACTCCTCAGTCCTCCCGATTGTACTCACTCCCCAGTCCTCCCGACTGTACTCACTCCTCAGTCCTGCCGACTGTACTCACTCCCCAGTCCTCCCGACTGTACTCACTCCTCAGTCCTCCCGAATGTACTCACTCCCCAGTCCTCCCGACTGTACTCACTCCGCAGTCCTCCCGACTGTACTCACTCCCCAGTCCTCCCGACTGTACTCACTCCCTAGTCCTCCCGACTGTACTCACTCCCCAGTCCTCCCAACTGTCCCCAGTCCTCCCGACTACTCACTCCCCAGTCCTCCCGACTGTACTCACTCCCCAGTCCCCCCGAATGTGCTCACTCCCCAGTCCTCCCGACTGTACTCACTCCCCAGTCCTCCCGAATGTGCTTACTCCCCAGTCCTCCCGACTGTGCTCACTCCCCAGTCCTCCCGACTGTACTCACTCTCCAGTCCTCCCGACTGTACTCACTCCCCAGTCCTCCCGAATGTGCTCACTCCCCAGTCCTCCCGACTGTACTCACTCCCCAGTCCTCCCGACTGTACTCACTCCCCAGTCCTCCCGACTGTACTCACTCCGCAGTCCTCCCGACTGTACTCACTCCGCAGTCCTCCCGACTGTACTCACTCCGCAGTCCTCCCGACTGTACTCACTCCCCAGTCCTCCCGACTGTACTCACTCCCCAGTCCTCCCGACTGTACTCACTCCCCAGTCCTCCCGACTGTACTCATTCACCAGTCCTCCCGACTGTACTCACTCCCCAGTCCTCCCGACTGTACTCACTCCGTAGTCCTCCCGACTGTACTCACTCCGCAGTCCTCCCGACTGTACTCACTCCCTAGTCCTCCCGACTGTACTCACTCCCCAGTCCTCCCGACTGTACTCACTCACCAGTCCTCCCGACTGTACTCACTCCCCAGTCCTCCCGACTGTACTCACTCCCCAGTCCTCCCGACTGTACTCACTCCCCAGTCCTCCCGACTGTACTCACTCCCCAGTCCTCCCGACTGTACTCACTCCCGAGTCCTCCCGACTGTGCTCACTCCCCAGTCCTCCCGACTGTACTCACTCCCCAGTCCTCCCGACTTTACTCACTCCACAGTCCTCCCGACTGTACTCACTCCACAGTCCTCCCGACTGTACTCACTCCACAGCCCTCCTGACTGTACTCACTCCCTAGTCTTCCCGACTGTACTCACTCCCCAGTCCTCCCAACTGTCCCCAGTCCTCCCGACTGTGCTCACTCCACAGTCCTCCCGACTGTACTCACTCCACAGTCCTCCCGACTGTACTCACTCCACAGCCCTCCCGACTGTACTCACTCCACAGCCCTCCCGACTGTACTCACTCCCTAGTCCTCCCGACTGTACTCACTCCCCAGTCCTCCCAACTGTCCCCAGTCCTCCTGACTACTCACTCCCCAGTCCTCCCGACTACTCACTCCCCAGTCCTCCCGACTGTACTCACTCCCCAGTCCCCCCGAATGTGCTCACTCCCCAGTCCTCCCGACTGTACTCACTCCCCAGTCCTCCCGAATGTGCCCACTCACCAGTCCTCCCGACTGTACTCATCCCCAGTCCTCCCGACTGTACTCACTACCCCGTCCTCCCGACTGTGCTCACTCCCCAGTCCTCCCGACTGTACTCACTCCCCAGTCCTCCCGACTGTACTCACTCCCCAGTCCTCCCGACTGTACTCACTCCCCAGTCCTCCCGACTGTACTCACTCCCCAGTCCTCCCGAATGTGCTCACTCCCCGGTCCTCCCGACTGTGCTCACTCCCCAGTCCTCCCGACTGTGCTCACTCCCCAGTCCTCCCGACTGTACTCACTCCCCAGTCCTCCCGACTGTACTCACTCACCAGTCCTCCCGACTGTACTCACTCACCAGTCCTCCCGACTGTACTCACTCCCCAGTCCTCCCGACTGTACTCACTCCCCAGTCCTCCCGACTGTACTCACTCCACAGTCCTCCCGACTGTACTCACTCCCCAGTCCTCCCGACTGTACTCACTCACCAGTCCTCCCGACTGTACTCACTCACCAGTCCTCCCGACTGTACTCACTCACCAGTCCTCCCGACTGTACTCACTCACCAGTCCTCCCGACTGTACTCACTCCGCAGTCCTCCCGACTGTACTCACTCCCCAGTCCTCCCGACTGTACTCACTCACCAGTCCTCCCGACTGTACTCACTCCCCAGTCCTCCCGACTGTACTCACTCCCCTTTCCTCCCGACTGTACTCACTCCTCAGTCCTCCCGACTGTACTCACTCACCAGTCCTCCCGACTGTACTCACTTCGCAGTCCTCCCGACTGTACTCACTCCGCAGTCCTCCCGACTGTACTCACTCCCCAGTCCTCCCGACTGTACTCACTCCCCAGTCCTCCCGACTGTACTCACTCCCCTTTCCTCCCGACTGTACTCACTCCTCAGTCCTCCCGACTGTACTCACTCCGCAGTCCTCCCGACTGTACTCACTCCTCAGTCCTCCCGACTGTACTCACTCCTCAGTCCTCCCGACTGTACTCACTCCCCAGTCCTCCCGAATGTACTCACTCCTCAGTCCTCCCGAATGTACTCACTCCCCAGTCCTCCCGACTGTACTCACTCCGCAGTCCTCCCGACTGTACTCACTCCGCAGTCCTCCCGACTGTACTCACTCCCCAGTCCTCCCGACTGTACTCACTCCGCAGTCCTCCCGACTGTACTCACTCCGCAGTCCTCCCGACTGTACTCACTCCGCAGTCCTCCCGACTGTACTCACTCCACAGTCCTCCCGACTGTACTCACTCACCAGTCCTCCCGACTGTACTCACTCCCCAGTCCTCCCGACTGTACTCACTCCCCAGTCCTCCCGACTGTACTCACTCCCCAGTCCTCCCGACTGTACTCACTCCGCAGTCCTCCCGACTGTACTCACTCCGCAGTCCTCCCGACTGTACTCACTCCGCAGTCCTCCCGACTGTACTCACTCCGCAGTCCTCCCGACTGTACTCACTCCGCAGTCCTCCCGACTGTACTCACTCCCCAGTCCTCCCGACTGTACTCACTCCCCAGTCCTCCCGACTGTACTCACTCACCAGTCCTCCCGACTGTACTCACTCACCAGTCCTCCCGACTGTACTCACTCCCCAGTCCTCCTGACTGTACTCACTTCGCAGTCCTCCCGACTGTACTCACTCCGCAGTCCTCCCGACTGTACTCACTCCCCAGTCCTCCCGACTGTACTCACTCTCCAGTCCTCCCGACTGTACTCACTCCCCTTTCCTCCCGACTGTACTCACTCCTCAGTCCTCCCGACTGTACTCACTCCCCAGTCCTCCCGACTGTACTCACTCCTCAGTCCTCCCGACTGTACTCACTCCCCAGTCCTCCCGACTGTACTCACTCCGCAGTCCTCCCGACTGTACTCACTCCCCAGTCCTCCCGACTGTACTCACTCCCCAGTCCTCCCGACTGTACTCACTCCCTAGTCCTCACGACTGTACTCACTCCCCAGTCCTCCCAACTGTCCCCAGTCCTCCCGACTACTCACTCCCCAGTCCTCCCGACTGTACTCACTCCCCAGTCCCCCCGAATGTGCTCACTCCCCAGTCCTCCCGACTGTACTCACTCCCCAGTCCTCCCGAATGTGCTCACTCCCCAGTCCTCCCGACTGTGCTCACTCCCCAGTCCTCCCGACTGTACTCACTCTCCAGTCCTCCCGACTGTACTCACTCCCCAGTCCTCCCGAATGTGCTCACTCCCCAGTCCTCCCGACTGTACTCACTCCCCAGTCCTCCCGACTGTACTCACTCCCCAGTCCTCCCGACTGTACTCACTCCGCAGTCCTCCCGACTGTACTCACTCCGCAGTCCTCCCGACTGTACTCACTCCGCAGTCCTCCCGACTGTACTCACTCCGCAGTCCTCCCGACTGTACTCACTCCCCAGTCCTCCCGACTGTACTCACTCCCCAGTCCTCCCGACTGTACTCACTCACCAGTCCTCCCGACTGTACTCACTCCCCAGTCCTCCCGACTGTACTCACTCCGTAGTCCTCCTGACTGTACTCACTCCGCAGTCCTCCCGACTGTGCTCACTCCCTAGTCCTCCCGACTGTACTCACTCCTCAGTCCTCCCGACTGTACTCACTCACCAGTCCTCCCGACTGTACTCACTCCACAGTCCTCTCAACTGTCCCCAGTCCTACCGACTGTACTCACTTCCCAGTCCTCCCAACTGTCCCCAGTCCTCCCGACTGTACTCACTTCCCAATCCTCCCAACTGTACTCACTCCCCAGTCCTCCCGACTGTACTCACTCCCCAGTCCTCCCGAATGTAATCACTCCCCAGTCCTCCCAACTGTACTCACTGCCCAGTCCTCCCGAATGTACTCACTCACCAGTCCTCCCGACTGTACTCACTCACCAGTCCTCCCAACTGTCCCCAGTCCTCCCGACTGTGCTCACTCCACAGTCCTCCCGACTGTACTCACTCCACAGTCCTCCCGACTGTACTCACTCCACAGTCCTCCCGACTGTACTCACTCCACAGTCCTCCCGACTGTACTCACTCCACAGTCCTCCCGACTGTACTCACTCCCCAGTCCTCCCGAATGTACTCACTCACCAGTCCTCCCGACTGTACTCACTCACCAGTCCTCCCAACTGTCCCCAGTCCTCCCGACTGTGCTCACTCCACAGTCCTCCCGACTGTACTCACTCCACAGTCCTCCCGACTGTACTCACTCCACAGTCCTCCCGACTGTACTCACTCCACAGCCCTCCCGACTGTACTCACTCCCTAGTCCTCCCGACTGTACTCAATCCCCAGTCCTCCCAACTGTCCTCAGTCTTCCCGACTGTGCTTACTCCCCAGTCCTCCCAACTGTACTCACTCACCAGTCCTCCCGACTGTACTCACTCCCAGTCCCCCCGACTGTACTAACTCCCCAGTCCTCCCGAATGTACTCACTCCCCAGTCCACCCGACTGTGCTCACTCCCCAGTCCTCCCGACTGTACTCACCCCCCAGTCCTCCCGAATGTACTCACTCCCCAGTCCTCCCGACTGTACTCACTCCCCAGTCCTCCCGAATGTACTCACTCCCCAGTCCTCCCGACTGTGCTCACTCCCCAGTCCTCCCGACTGTACTCACCCCCCAGTCCTCCCGAATGTACTCACTCCCCAGTCCTCCCGACTGTACTCACTCCCCAGTCCTCCCGAATGTACTCACTCCCCAGTCCTCCCGACTGTACTCACCCCCCAGTCCTCCCGAATGTACTCACTCCCCAGTCCTCCCGACTGTACTCACTCCCCAGTCCTCCCGACTGTACTCACTCCCCAGTCCTCCCGACTGTACTCACTCCCCAGTCCTCCCGACTGTGCTCACTCCCCAGTCCTCCCGACTGTACTCACCCCCCAGTCCTCCCGAATGTACTCACTCCCCAGTCCTCCCGACTGTACTCACTCCGCAGTCCTCCCGACTGTACTCACTCCCCAGTCCTCCCGACTGTGCTCACTCCCCAGTCCCCCCGACTGTGCTCACTCCCCAGTCCTCCCAACTGCTCACTCCCCAGTCCTCCCCACTGTACTCACTCCACAGTCCTCCCGACTGTACTCACTCCCCAGTCCTCCCAACTGCTCACTCCCCAGTCCTCCCGACTGTACTCACTCCACAGTCCCCCCGACTGTACTCACTCCCCAGTCCTCCCGACTGTACTCACTCCCCAGTCCTCCCGACTGTACTCACTCCCCAGTCCTCCCGACTGTACTCACTCCGCAGTCCTCCCGACTGTACTCACTCCGCAGTCCTCCCGACTGTACTCACTCCGTAGTCCTCCCGACTGTACTCACTCCCCAGTCCTCCCGACTGTACTCACTCCCCAGTCCTCCCGACTGTACTCACTCACCAGTCCTCCCGACTGTACTCACTCCACAGTCCTCCCGACTGTACTCACTCCACAGTCCTCCCGACTGTACTCACTCCCCAG
Organism: Lithobates septentrionalis; assembly: GCA_037952835.1. Classification (NCBI taxonomy): domain Eukaryota; kingdom Metazoa; phylum Chordata; class Amphibia; order Anura; family Ranidae; genus Lithobates; species Lithobates septentrionalis. The sequence continues at coordinate 190,961 of JBBDGP010004686.1, forward strand.
TCCTCCCGACTGTACTCACTCACCAGTCCTCCCGACTGTACTCACTCCCCAGTCCTCCCGACTCTACTCACTCCGCAGTCCTCCCGACTCTACTCACTCCGCAGTCCTCCCGACTGTACTCACTCCGCAGTCCTCCCGACTGTACTCACTCCCCAGTCCTCCCGACTGTACTCACTCCCCAGTCCTCCCGACTGTACTCACTCACCAGTCCTCCCGACTGTACTCACTCACCAGTCCTCCCGACTGTACTCACTCACCAGTCCTCCCGACTGTACTCACTCACCAGTCCTCCCGACTGTACTCACTCACCAGTCCTCCCGACTGTACTCACTCCCCAGTCCTTCCGACTGTACTCACTCCCCAGTCCTCCCGACTGTACTCACTCCCCAGTCCTCCCGACTGTACTCACTCCCGAGTCCTCCCGACTGTGCTCACTCCCCAGTCCTCCCGACTGTACTCACTCACCAGTCCTCCCGACTGACCTCACTCCGCAGTCCTCCCGAATGTGCCCACTCACCAGTCCTCCCGACTGTACTCACTCCCCAGTCCTCCCGACTGTACTCACTTCACAGTCCTCCCGACTGTACTCACTCCGCAGTCCTCCCGACTGTACTCACTCCGCAGTCCTCCCGACTGTACTCACTCCGCAGTCCTCCCGACTGTACTCACTCCGCAGTCCTCCCGACTGTACTCACTCCCCAGTCCTCCCGAATGTACTCACTCCCCAGTCCACCCGACTGTGCTCACTCCCCAGTCCTCCCGACTGTACTCACCCCCCAGTCCTCCCAAATGTACTCACTCCCCAGTCCTCCCGACTGTACTCACTCCCCAGTCCTCCCGAATGTACTCACTCCCCAGTCCTCCCGACTGTGCTCACTCCCCAGTCCTCCCGACTGTACTCACCTACCAGTCCTCCCGAATGTACTCACTCCCCAGTCCTCCCGACTGTACTCACTCCCCAGTCCTCCCGAATGTACTCACTCCCCAGTCCTCCCGACTGTACTCACCCCCCAGTCCTCCCGAATGTACTCACTCCCCAGTCCTCCCGACTGTACTCACTCCCCAGTCCTCCCGAATGTACTCACTCCCCAGTCCTCCCGACTGTACTCACTCCCCAGTCCTCCCGACTGTGCTCACTCCCCAGTCCTCCCGACTGTACTCACCCCCCAGTCCTCCCGAATGTACTCACTCCCCAGTCCTCCCGACTGTACTCACTCCGCAGTCCTCCCGACTGTACTCACTCCCCAGTCCTCCCGACTGTGCTCACTCCCCAGTCCCCCCGACTGTGCTCACTCCCCAGTCCTCCCAACTGCTCACTCCCCAGTCCTCCCCACTGTACTCACTCCACAGTCCTCCCGACTGTACTCACTCCCCAGTCCTCCCAACTGCTCACTCCCCAGTCCTCCCGACTGTACTCACTCCACAGTCCCCCCGACTGTACTCACTCTCCAGTCCTCCCGACTGTACTCACTCCCCAGTCCTCCCGACTGTACTCACTCCCCAGTCCTCCCGACTGTACTCACTCCCCAGTCCTCCCGACTGTACTCACTCCCCAGTCCTCCCGACTGTACTCACTCCGCAGTCCTCCCGACTGTACTCACTCCGCAGTCCTCCCGACTGTACTCACTCCGCAGTCCTCCCGACTGTACTCACTCCGTAGTCCTCCCAACTGTACTCACTCCCCAGTCCTCCCGACTGTACTCACTCCCCAGTCCTCCCGACTGTACTCACTCACCAGTCCTCCCGACTGTACTCACTCACCAGTCCTCCCGACTGTACTCACTCCACAGTCCTCCCGACTGTACTCACTCCACAGTCCTCCCGACTGTACTCACTCCACAGTCCTCCCGACTGTACTCACTCCCCAGTCCTCCCGACTGTACTCACTCACCAGTCCTCCCGACTGTACTCACTACCCAGTCCTCCCGACTGTACTCACTCCGCAGTCCTCCCGACTGTACTCACTCCGCAGTCCTCCCGACTGTACTCACTCCCCAGTCCTCCCGACTGTACTCACTCCCCAGTCCTCCCGACTGTACTCACTCCCCAGTCCTCCCGACTGTACTCACTCACCAGTCCTCCCGACTGTACTCACTCACCAGTCCTCCCGACTGTACTCACTCACCAGTCCTCCCGACTGTACTCACTCCCCAGTCCTCCCGACTGTACTCACTCCCCAGTCCTCCCGACTGTACTCACTCCCCAGTCCTCCCGACTGTACTCACTCCCGAGTCCTCCCGACTGTGCTCACTCCGCAGTCCTCCCGAATGTGCCCACTCACCAGTCCTCCCGACTGTACTCACTCCCCAGTCCTCCCGACTGTACTCACTTCACAGTCCTCCCGACTGTACTCACTCCGCAGTCCTCCCGACTGTACTCACTCCGCAGTCCTCCCGACTGTACTTACTCCCCAGTCCTCCCGACTGTACTCACTCCCCAGTCCTCCCGACTGTACTCACTCCCCAGTCCTCCCGACTGTACTCACTCCCCTTTCCTCCCGACTGTACTCACTCCTCAGTCTTCCCGACTGTACTCACTCCCCAGTCCTCCCGACTGTACTCACTCCTCAGTCCTCCCGACTGTACTCACTCCCCAGTCCTCCCGACTGTACTCACTCCTCAGTCCTCCCGAATGTACTCACTCCCCAGTCCTCCCGACTGTACTCACTCCGCAGTCCTCCCGACTGTACTCACTCCGCAGTCCTCCCGACTGTACTCACTCCCCAGTCCTCCCGACTGTACTCACTCCGCAGTCCTCCCGACTGTACTCACTCCGCAGTCCTCCCGACTGTACTCACTCCGCAGTCCTCCCGACTGTACTCACTCCCCAGTCCTCCCGACTGTACTCACTCCCCAGTCCTCCCGACTGTACTCACTCCGCAGTCCTCCCGACTGTACTCACTCCGCAGTCCTCCCGACTGTACTCACTCCGCAGTCCTCCCGACTGTACTCACTCCGCAGTCCTCCCGACTGTACTCACTCCCCAGTCCTCCCGACTGTACTCACTCCCCAGTCCTCCCGACTGTACTCACTCACCAGTCCTCCCGACTGTACTCACTCACCAGTCCTCCCGACTGTACTCACTCACCAGTCCTCCCGACTGTACTCACTCCCCAGTCCTCCCGACTGTACTCACTCCCCAGTCCTCCCGACTGTACTCACTCCATAGTCCTCCCGACTGTACTCACTCCCCAGTCCTCCCGACTGTACTCACTCACCAGTCCTCCCGACTGTACTCACTCACCAGTCCTCCCGACTGTACTCACTCCGCAGTCCTCCCGACTGTACTCACTCCCCAGTCCTCCCGACTGTACTCACTCCCCAGTCCTCCCGACTGTACTCACTCCCCAGTCCTCCCGACTGTACTCACTCACCAGTCCTCCCGACTGTACTCACTCACCAGTCCTCCCGACTGTACTCACTCCCCAGTCCTCCTGACTGTACTCACTTTGCAGTCCTCCCGACTGTACTCACTCCCCAGTCCTCCCGACTGTACTCACTCCCCAGTCCTCCCGACTGTACTCACTCCCCAGTCCTCCCGACTGTACTCACTCCCCAGTCCTCCCGACTGTACTCACTCCCCTTTCCTCCCGACTGTACTCACTCCTCAGTCCTCCCGACTGTACTCACTCCCCAGTCCTCCCGACTGTACTCACTCCTCAGTCCTGCCGACTGTACTCACTCCCCAGTCCTCCCGACTGTACTCACTCCTCAGTCCTCCCGAATGTACTCACTCCCCAGTCCTCCCGACTGTACTCACTCCGCAGTCCTCCCGACTGTACTCACTCCGCAGTCCTCCCGACTGTACTCACTCCCCAGTCCTCCCGACTGTACTCACTCCCTAGTCCTCCCGACTGTACTCACTCCCCAGTCCTCCCAACTGTCCCCAGTCCTCCCGACTACTCACTCCCCAGTCCTCCCGACTGTACTCACTCCCCAGTCCCCCCGAATGTGCTCACTCCCCAGTCCTCCCGACTGTACTCACTCCCCAGTCCTCCCGAATGTGCTTACTCCCCAGTCCTCCCGACTGTGCTCACTCCCCAGTCCTCCCGACTGTACTCACTCTCCAGTCCTCCCGACTGTACTCACTCCCCAGTCCTCCCGAATGTGCTCACTCCCCAGTCCTCCCGACTGTACTCACTCCCCAGTCCTCCCGACTGTACTCACTCCCCAGTCCTCCCGACTGTACTCACTCCGCAGTCCTCCCGACTGTACTCACTCCGCAGTCCTCCCGACTGTACTCACTCCGCAGTCCTCCCGACTGTACTCACTCCCCAGTCCTCCCGACTTTACTCACTCCCCAGTCCTCCCGACTGTACTCACTCCCCAGTCCTCCCGACTGTACTCATTCACCAGTCCTCCCGACTGTACTCACTCCCCAGTCCTCCCGACTGTACTCACTCCGTAGTCCTCCCGACTGTACTCACTCCGCAGTCCTCCCGACTGTACTCACTCCCTAGTCCTCCCGACTGTACTCACTCCCCAGTCCTCCCGACTGTACTCACTCACCAGTCCTCCCGACTGTACTCACTCCACAGTCCTCCCGACTGTACTCACTCCCCAGTCCTCCCGACTGTACTCACTCCCCAGTCCTCCCGACTGTACTCACTCCCCAGTCCTCCCGACTGTACTCACTCCCCAGTCCTCCCGACTGTACTCACTCCCCAGTCCTCCCGACTGTACTCACTCCCGAGTCCTCCCGACTGTGCTCACTCCCCAGTCCTCCCGACTGTACTCACTCCCCAGTCCTCCCGACTTTACTCACTCCACAGTCCTCCCGACTGTACTCACTCCACAGCCCTCCCGACTGTACTCACTCCACAGCCCTCCTGACTGTACTCACTCCCTAGTCTTCCCGACTGTACTCACTCCCCAGTCCTCCCAACTGTCCCCAGTCCTCCCGACTGTGCTCACTCCACAGTCCTCCCGACTGTACTCACTCCACAGTCCTCCCGACTGTACTCACTCCACAGCCCTCCCGACTGTACTCACTCCACAGCCCTCCCGACTGTACTCACTCCACAGCCCTCCCGACTGTACTCACTCCCCAGTCCTCCCGACTGTACTCACTCTCCAGTCCTCCCGACTGTACTCACTCCCCAGTCCTCCCGAATGTGCTCACTCCCCAGTCCTCCCGACTGTACTCACTCCCCAGTCCTCCCGACTGTACTCACTCCCCAGTCCTCCCGACTGTACTCACTCCGCAGTCCTCCCGACTGTACTCACTCCGCAGTCCTCCCGACTGTACTCACTCCGCAGTCCTCCCGACTGTACTCACTCCCCAGTCCTCCCGACTTTACTCACTCCCCAGTCCTCCCGACTGTACTCACTCCCCAGTCCTCCCGACTGTACTCATTCACCAGTCCTCCCGACTGTACTCACTCCCCAGTCCTCCCGACTGTACTCACTCCGTAGTCCTCCCGACTGTACTCACTCCGCAGTCCTCCCGACTGTACTCACTCCCTAGTCCTCCCGACTGTACTCACTCCCCAGTCCTCCCGACTGTACTCACTCACCAGTCCTCCCGACTGTACTCACTCCACAGTCCTCCCGACTGTACTCACTCCCCAGTCCTCCCGACTGTACTCACTCCCCAGTCCTCCCGACTGTACTCACTCCCCAGTCCTCCCGACTGTACTCACTCCCCAGTCCTCCCGACTGTACTCACTCCCCAGTCCTCCCGACTGTACTCACTCCCCAGTCCTCCCGACTGTACTCACTCCCGAGTCCTCCCGACTGTGCTCACTCCCCAGTCCTCCCGACTTTACTCACTCCACAGTCCTCCCGACTTTACTCACTCCACAGTCCTCCCGACTGTACTCACTCCACAGTCCTCCCGACTGTACTCACTCCACAGCCCTCCTGACTGTACTCACTCCCTAGTCTTCCCGACTGTACTCACTCCCCAGTCCTCCCAACTGTCCCCAGTCCTCCCGACTGTGCTCACTCCACAGTCCTCCCGACTGTACTCACTCCACAGTCCTCCCGACTGTACTCACTCCACAGCCCTCCCGACTGTACTCACTCCACAGCCCTCCCGACTGTACTCACTCCACAGCCCTCCCGACTGTACTCACTCCCTAGTCCTCCCGACTGTACTCACTCCCCAGTCCTCCCAACTGTCCCCAGTCCTCCTGACTACTCACTCCCCAGTGTCCTCCTGACTACTCACTCCCCAGTCCTCCCGACTACTCACTCCCCAGTCCTCCCGACTGTACTCACTCCCCAGTCCCCCCGAATGTGCTCACTCCCCAGTCCTCCCGACTGTACTCACTCCCCAGTCCTCCCGACTGTACTCACTACCCCGTCCTCCCGACTGTGCTCACTCCCCAGTCCTCCCGACTGTACTCACTCCCCAGTCCTCCCGAATGTGCTCACTCCCCAGTCCTCCCGACTGTGCTCACTCCCCAGTCCTCCCGACTGTGCTCACTCCCCAGTCCTCCCGACTGTGCTCACTCCCCAGTCCTCCCGACTGTACTCACTCCCCAGTCCTCCCGACTGTACTCACTCACCAGTCCTCCCGACTGTACTCACTCACCAGTCCTCCCGACTGTACTCACTCCCCAGTCCTCCCGACTGTACTCACTCCCCAGTCCTCCCGACTGTACTCACTCCACAGTCCTCCCGACTGTACTCACTCCCCAGTCCTCCCGACTGTACTCACTCACCAGTCCTCCCGACTGTACTCACTCACCAGTCCTCCCGACTGTACTCACTCACCAGTCCTCCCGACTGTACTCACTCACCAGTCCTCCCGACTGTACTCACTCCGCAGTCCTCCCGACTGTACTCACTCCCCAGTCCTCCCGACTGTACTCACTCACCAGTCCTCCCGACTGTACTCACTCACCAGTCCTCCCGACTGTACTCACTCACCAGTCCTCCCGACTGTACTCACTCACCAGTCCTCCCGACTGTACTCACTCACCAGTCCTCCCGACTGTACTCACTCCCCAGTCCTCCCGACTGTACTCACTTCGCAGTCCTCCCGACTGTATTCACTCCGCAGTCCTCCCGACTGTACTCACTCCCCAGTCCTCCCGACTGTACTCACTCCCCAGTCCTCCCGACTGTACTCACTCCCCTTTCCTCCCGACTGTACTCACTCCTCAGTCCTCCCGACTGTACTCACTCCCCAGTCCTCCCGACTGTACTCACTCCGCAGTCCTCCCGACTGTACTCACTCCGCAGTCCTCCCGACTGTACTCACTCCCCAGTCCTCCCGACTGTACTCACTCCGCAGTCCTCCCGACTGTACTCACTCCGCAGTCCTCCCGACTGTACTCACTCCCCAGTCCTCCCGACTGTACTCACTCCTCAGTCCTCCCGACTGTACTCACTCCTCAGTCCTCCCGACTGTACTCACTCCCCAGTCCTCCCGAATGTACTCACTCCTCAGTCCTCCCGAATGTACTCACTCCCCAGTCCTCCCGACTGTACTCACTCCGCAGTCCTCCCGACTGTACTCACTCCGCAGTCCTCCCGACTGTACTCACTCCCCAGTCCTCCCGACTGTACTCACTCCGCAGTCCTCCCGACTGTACTCACTCCGCAGTCCTCCCGACTGTACTCACTCCGCAGTCCTCCCGACTGTACTCACTCCGCAGTCCTCCCGACTGTACTCACTCACCAATCCTCCCGACTGTACTCACTCCCCAGTCCTCCCGACTGTACTCACTCCCCAGTCCTCCCGACTGTACTCACTCCCCAGTCCTCCCGACTGTACTCACTCCGCAGTCCTCCCGACTGTACTCACTCCGCAGTCCTCCCGACTGTACTCACTCCGCAGTCCTCCCGACTGTACTCACTCCGCAGTCCTCCCGACTGTACTCACTCCGCAGTCCTCCCGACTGTACTCACTCCCCAGTCCTCCCGACTGTACTCACTCCCCAGTCCTCCCGACTGTACTCACTCACCAGTCCTCCCGACTGTACTCACTCACCAGTCCTCCCGACTGTACTCACTCCCCAGTCCTCCTGACTGTACTCACTTCGCAGTCCTCCCGACTGTACTCACTCCGCAGTCCTCCCGACTGTACTCACTCCCCAGTCCTCCCGACTGTACTCACTCCCCAGTCCTCCCGACTGTACTCACTCCCCTTTCCTCCCGACTGTACTCACTCCTCAGTCCTCCCGACTGTACTCACTCCCCAGTCCTCCCGACTGTACTCACTCCTCAGTCCTCCCGACTGTACTCACTCCCCAGTCCTCCCGACTGTACTCACTCCGCAGTCCTCCCCGACTGTACTCACTCCCCAGTCCTCCCGACTGTACTCACTCCCTAGTCCTCCCGACTGTACTCACTCCCCAGTCCTCCCAACTGTCCCCAGTCCTCCCGACTACTCACTCCCCAGTCCTCCCGACTGTACTCACTCCCCAGTCCCCCCGAATGTGCTCACTCCCCAGTCCTCCCGACTGTACTCACTCCCCAGTCCTCCCGAATGTGCTCACTCCCCAGTCCTCCCGACTGTGCTCACTCCCCAGTCCTCCCGACTGTACTCACTCTCCAGTCCTCCCGACTGTACTCACTCCCCAGTCCTCCCGAATGTGCTCACTCCCCAGTCCTCCCGACTGTACTCACTCCCCAGTCCTCCCGACTGTACTCACTCCCCAGTCCTCCCGACTGTACTCACTCCGCAGTCCTCCCGACTGTACTCACTCCCCAGTCCTCCCGACTGTACTCACTCCCCAGTCCTCCCGAATGTGCCCACTCACCAGTCCTCCCGACTGTACTCATCCCCAGTCCTCCCGACTGTACTCACTACCCCGTCCTCCCGACTGTGCTCACTCCCCAGTCCTCCCGACTGTACTCACTCCCCAGTCCTCCCGAATGTGCTCACTCCCCAGTCCTCCCGAATGTGCTCACTCCCCGGTCCTCCCGACTGTGCTCACTCCCCAGTCCTCCCGACTGTGCTCACTCCCCAGTCCTCCCGACTGTACTCACTCCCCAGTCCTCCCGACTGTACTCACTCACCAGTCCTCCCGACTGTACTCACTCACCAGTCCTCCCGACTGTACTCACTCCCCAGTCCTCCCGACTGTACTCACTCCCCAGTCCTCCCGACTGTACTCACTCCACAGTCCTCCCGACTGTACTCACTCCCCAGTCCTCCCGACTGTACTCACTCACCAGTCCTCCCGACTGTACTCACTCACCAGTCCTCCCGACTGTACTCACTCACCAGTCCTCCCGACTGTACTCACTCACCAGTCCTCCCGACTGTACTCACTCCGCAGTCCTCCCGACTGTACTCACTCCCCAGTCCTCCCGACTGTACTCACTCCCCAGTCCTCCCGACTGTACTCACTCACCAGTCCTCCCGACTGTACTCACTCACCAGTCCTCCCGACTGTACTCACTCACCAGTCCTCCCGACTGTACTCACTCACCAGTCCTCCCGACTGTACTCACTCCCCAGTCCTCCCGACTGTACTCACTTCGCAGTCCTCCCGACTGTACTCACTCCGCAGTCCTCCCGACTGTACTCACTCCCCAGTCCTCCCGACTGTACTCACTCCCCAGTCCTCCCGACTGTACTCACTCCCCTTTCCTCCCGACTGTACTCACTCCTCAGTCCTCCCGACTGTACTCACTCCCCAGTCCTCCCGACTGTACTCACTCCGCAGTCCTCCCGACTGTACTCACTCCGCAGTCCTCCCGACTGTACTCACTCCCCAGTCCTCCCGACTGTACTCACTCCGCAGTCCTCCCGACTGTACTCACTCCGCAGTCCTCCCGACTGTACTCACTCCCCAGTCCTCCCGACTGTACTCACTCCTCAGTCCTCCCGACTGTACTCACTCCTCAGTCCTCCCGACTGTACTCACTCCCCAGTCCTCCCGAATGTACTCACTCCTCAGTCCTCCCGAATGTACTCACTCCCCAGTCCTCCCGACTGTACTCACTCCGCAGTCCTCCCGACTGTACTCACTCCGCAGTCCTCCCGACTGTACTCACTCCCCAGTCCTCCCGACTGTACTCACTCCGCAGTCCTCCCGACTGTACTCACTCCGCAGTCCTCCCGACTGTACTCACTCCGCAGTCCTCCCGACTGTACTCACTCCGCAGTCCTCCCGAATGTACTCACTCACCAATCCTCCCGACTGTACTCACTCCCCAGTCCTCCCGACTGTACTTACTCCCCAGTCCTCCCGACTGTACTCACTCCCCAGTCCTCCCGACTGTACTCACTCCGCAGTCCTCCCGACTGTACTCACTCCGCAGTCCTCCCGACTGTACTCACTCCGCAGTCCTCCCGACTGTACTCACTCCGCAGTCCTCCCGACTGTACTCACTCCGCAGTCCTCCCGACTGTACTCACTCCCCAGTCCTCCCGACTGTACTCACTCCCCAGTCCTCCCGACTGTACTCACTCACCAGTCCTCCCGACTGTACTCACTCACCAGTCCTCCCGACTGTACTCACTCCCCAGTCCTCCCGACTGTACTCACTCCGCAGTCCTCCCGACTGTACTCACTCCGCAGTCCTCCCGACTGTACTCACTCCCCAGTCCTCCCGACTGTACTCACTCCCCAGTCCTCCCGACTGTACTCACTCCCCTTTCCTCCCGACTGTACTCACTCCTCAGTCCTCCCGACTGTACTCACTACCCAGTCCTCCCGACTGTACTCACTCCTCAGTCCTCCCGACTGTACTCACTCCCCAGTCCTCCCGACTGTACTCACTCCGCAGTCCTCCCGACTGTACTCACTCCCCAGTCCTCCCGACTGTACTCACTCCCTAGTCCTCCCGACTGTACTCACTCCCCAGTCCTCCCAACTGTCCCCAGTCCTCCCGACTACTCACTCCCCAGTCCTCCCGACTGTACTCACTCCCCAGTCCCCCCGAATGTGCTCACTCCCCAGTCCTCCCGACTGTACTCACTCCCCAGTCCTCCCGAATGTGCTCACTCCCCAGTCCTCCCGACTGTGCTCACTCCCCAGTCCTCCCGACTGTACTCACTCTCCAGTCCTCCCGACTGTGCTCACTCCCCAGTCCTCCCGACTGTACTCACTCCCCAGTCCTCCCGACTGTACTCACTCCCCAGTCCTCCCGACTGTACTCACTCCCCAGTCCTCCCGACTGTACTCACTCCGCAGTCCTCCCGACTGTACTCACTCCGCAGTCCTCCCGACTGTACTCACTCCGCAGTCCTCCCGACTGTACTCACTCCCCAGTCCTCCCGACTGTACTCACTCCCCAGTCCTCCCGACTGTACTCACTCACCAGTCCTCCCGACTGTACTCACTCCCCAGTCCTCCCGACTGTACTCACTCCGTAGTCCTCCCGACTGTACTCACTCCGCAGTCCTCCCGACTGTGCTCACTCCCTAGTCCTCCCGACTGTACTCACTCCCCAGTCCTCCCGACTGTACTCACTCACCAGTCCTCCCGACTGTACTCACTCCACAGTCCTCCCGACTGTACTCACTCCCCAGTCCTCCCGACTGTACTCACTCCCCAGTCCTCCCGACTGTACTCACTCCCCAGTCCTCCCGACTGTACTCACTCCCCAGTCCTCCCGACTGTACTCACTCCCGAGTCCTCCCGACTGTGCTCACTCCCCAGTCCTCCCGACTGTACTCACTCCACAGTCCTCCCGACTGTACTCACTCCACAGTCCTCCCGACTGTACTCACTCCACAGTCCTCCCGACTGTACTCACTCCACAGTCCTCCTGACTGTACTCACTCCACAGTCCTCCCGACTGTACTCACTCCACAGCCCTCCTGACTGTACTCACTCCCTAGTCTTCCCAACTGTACTCACTCCCCAGTCCTCCCAACTGTCCCCAGTCCTCCCGACTGTGCTCACTCCACAGTCCTCCCGACTGTACTCACTCCACAGTCCTCCCGACTGTACTCACTCCACAGCCCTCCCGACTGTACTCACTCCACAGCCCTCCCGACTGTACTCACTCCCTAGTCCTCCCGACTGTACTCACTCCCCAGTCCTCCCAACTGTCCCCAGTCCTCCCGACTACTCACTCGCCAGTCCTCCCGACTACTCACTCCCCAGTCCTCCCGACTGTACTCACTCCCCAGTCCCCCCGAATGTGCTCACTCCCCAGTCCTCCCGACTGTACTCACTCCCCAGTCCTCCCGAATGTGCCCACTCACCAGTCCTCCCGACTGTACTCATCCCCAGTCCTCCCGACTGTACTCACTACCCCGTCCTCCCGACTGTGCTCACTCCCCAGTCCTCCCGACTGTGCTCACTCCCCAGTCCTCCCGACTGTGCTCACTCCCCAGTCCTCCCGACTGTACTCACTCCCCAGTCCTCCCGAATGTGCTCACTCCCCAGTCCTCCCGACTGTGCTCACTCCCCGGTCCTCCCGACTGTGCTCACTCCCCAGTCCTCCCGACTGTGCTCACTCCCCAGTCCTCCCGACTGTACTCACTCCCCAGTAGTCCCGACTGTACTCAGTCCCCAGTCCTCCCAAATGTGCTCACTCACCAGTCCTCCCGAATGTACTCACTCACCAGGCCTCCCGAATGTACTCACTCCCCAGTCCTCCCGACTGTACTCACTCCCCAGTCCTCCCGACTGTACTCACTCCCCAGTCCTCCCGACTGTACTCACTCCCCAGTCCTCCCGACTGTACTCACTCCCCAGTCCTCCCGACTGTGCTCACTCCCCAGTCCTCCCGACTGTGCTCACTCCCCAGTCCTCCCGACTGTGCTCACTCCCCAGTCCTCCCGACTGTGCTCACTCCCCAGTCCTCCCGACTGTACTCACTCCCCAGTCCTCCCGACTGTACTCACTCCCCAGTCCTCCCGAATGTGCCCACTCACCAGTCCTCCCGACTGTACTCATCCCCAGTCCTCCCGACTGTACTCACTACCCCGTCCTCCCGACTGTGCTCACTCCCCAGTCCTCCCGACTGTACTCACTCCGCAGCCCTCCCGACTGTACTCACTCCCCAGCCCTCCCGACTGTACTCACTCCCCAGTCCTCCCGACTGTACTCACTCCCCAGTCCTCCCGAATGTGCTCACTCCCCAGTCCTCCCGACTGTGCTCACTCCCCGGTCCTCCCGACTGTGCTCACTCCCCAGTCCTCCCGACTGTGCTCACTCCCCAGTCCTCCCGACTTTACTCAGTCCCCAGTCCTCCCAAATGTGCTCACTCACCAGTCCTCCCGAATGTACTCACTCACCAGGCCTCCCGAATGTACTCACTCCCCAGTCCTCCTGACTGTACCCACTCCCCAGTCCTCCCGACTGTACTCACTCCCCAGTCCTCCCGACTGTACTCACTCCCCAGTCCTCCCGACTGTACTCACTCCCCAGTCCTCCCGCCTGTACTCACTCCCCAGTCCTCCCGACTGTACTCACTCCCCAGTCCTCCCGACTGTACTCACTCCCCAGTCCTCCCGACTGTGCTCAGTCCCCAGTCCTCCCGAATGTGCTCACTCCCCAGTCCTCCCGAATGTGCTCACTCACCAGTCCTCCCGAATGTGCTCACTCCCCAGTCCTCCCGAATGTACTCACTCACCAGTCCTCCCGAATGTACTCACTCCCCAGTCCTCCCGAATGTGCTCACTCCCCAGTCCTCCCAAATGTACTCACTCCCCAGTCCTCCCGACTGTACTCACTCCCCAGCCCTCCCGACTGTGCTCACTCAGCAGCTCTCTCGACTGCGACCAGTTGTCCTCCCTGCAGTCTCTTAGCAGTGTTCTCTCCCGCTATCCTCTCCTTGCTCTCTCATGTGCCTCTCCTTCCAGGATCTCTTCTCTCCTCCTGGATGCACCCGAGCCCTGGCCCAGGGTCACAACCCCCCCCCCCCCACAGACTGGGGAGGTCCCCTTGGGCCCCGACAGCCTCCACATTCTCCCACTACAGCTTTTCCACCCGACAACTCCTCCCCAGCTGGGCTGACCCCAGGTATATAAGGAGGCCTGCCCCCTGTTAATCCAAGTTGGGGATTGGTTAAGGCTTCTCAGAATACCCCAGGCAGCTCCACCTCTCCTCTCTGTCTAGCACCTTCTAGAGGGAAGAGGGAGGGGACAGTGATGCTACCTCTGAGTCACCCAGCCCTGCCCTGAGCCACTCCCAGACCAGAATGAAAACATACAGGCCTAGTCACCAGCTAGGCCTGCCTACATTTTCCTACTCTGCTAGAAAAATCCTCACTCTAGCACCTACCTAACTAGAGGGTAACTCACATTTTTTAAAGAGACAGTGTAAAAATATATATATATATATATTTTTAAAAATAAAATAAACAAATAAAACATGTGAAGCACCCTCTAGTTAGGTAGGTGCTAGAGTGAGTATTTTTCTAGCAGAGTCTGAAAATTTAGGCAGGCCTAGCTGGTGAGTGGTGGCTAGGCCTGTTTGTTTTCATTCTGGGCTGGGAGTGGCTCAGGGCAGGGCTGGGTGACTCACAGGTAGCATCACTGTGCCCTCCCTCATTTTTCTGTTCCCTCCCACCCTCCTGTGCTTATGCACAAAGGCAAACGCATACCTAGGTTGCGCCCACCTATGTAAACGGTGATCCCACCACATGTGAGGTATCATGGCGATCCTTAGAGCGAGAGTAATAATTCTAGCGCTAGACCTCCTCTGTAACTCTAAACTGGTAACCTGTAAAGGCGTTTAAAATGTCGCCTATAGAGATTTTTAGATACTGTAGTTTCACGGACGCTTCAATTTTAAAGCGTGACATGTGTGGTATCTATTTACTCGACATAAACATCCTCTTTTATATTTTACCAAAAATGCACACCAGCTCAGAGTCTGACATTAGGCTTGCAGTGGGAGTGTCCCCTTCCTAGGATGATGGGTAGGAGGGGGAGGTTCTTTGGTGTTCTCACAGGAGGGGAGGAGGTGTGGGATTTATATCCTGTTTGTCTCACTGCAGAAAGTACAATCTACAAAAAAGAAAGCAAATATCCAGTTTAGGTTTTCTATTAAAAATGTATACAATCAGTGGCGAAACTACCAGGGTCGTTGGCTCTGGTGTTCTGCTACTGTGGGGAAGCCTTATGATGGCCGGAAGAGGGCTTTCTGCAGAACATGTAAAAAGGCCTCACTGCAGGACCGATATAATGGGCCCCTGGGTCAGTGGTAAGGGCCCCAGGATCAGTGGAAAGGGCCCCAGGATCAGTGGAAAGGGCCCTTGAACCAGTGGTAAGAGCCCCGGGACTGCTGGAAAGGGACCTAGGACTGGTGGCAAGGGCCCCAAGACCAATGACAAGGGCCCCAAGACCAATGACAAGGGCCCCAGGACTGGTGGAAAGGGCCCCAGAACCAGTAGTTAGGGAACCAGGACTGCTTGAAAGAGCCCCATGACTGATGGCAAGGACCCTGGGACCAGTGGGAAGGGCCCCGGAACCTTTGGAAAGGGCCCCAGGACCGGTGGCAAGGGCCCCAAGACTAATGACAAGGGCCCCAGGACTGATGGAAAGGGCCCCGGGACTGAAGGAAAGGGCCCCAGAACCAGTGGTTAGGGCACCAGGACTGCTTGAAAGGCCCCATGACTGATGGCAAGGACCCTGGGACCAGTGGAAAGGGCCCCAGGACCGGTGGCAAGGGCCCCAAGACTAATGACAAGGGCCCCAGGACTGATGGAAAGGGCCCCGGGACTGAAGGAAAGGGCCCCAGAACCAGTGGTTAGGGCACCAGGACTGCTTGAAAGGGCCCATGACTGATGGCAAGGACCCTGGGACCAGTGGGAAGGGCCCCGGAACCAATGGAAAGGGCCTAGAGACCAACAGAAAGGGCCCCAGGACAAGTAGGAAGAAACCTGGGATCAGTGGCAAGGGTCCTGGGACCGATGGAAAGAGCCCTGGGACGGGTTCAGGGGGCCCTTCATGGCTGCTTGCATCAGGGCCCTGAAGTTTTTAGTTATGCCTCTGTATACAATGCCCAAACTTCTTTTTTTTTTTTTTTTGGATAGAGTAGGGAATGTTTGGATCCTCTGTCAGGCTTTTCTTTGCTGTGTCTAGATTGGGTGGAATCTTCCTCACTTCCTGCCCCGGTGACACAACAGGAAGTGAGAGAAGAGAATACTTAGTGAGAGATTTCCCCTCCTTCAGTTGTCATCAGAACAGGTGTCCCCCCTTGTAAGATTTCCCCGCTATTCTTGTTCTCAAGACAACTCAAAATTTGGATTTCCCATCATTTTCTATACCAGTGATAATGGTCAGCAGGACAAAAAGAGAGAATGGAAAAAAAAAAAAATCAAAAAAGTTGAAACAATAAAAAAAATTAAAAAAATCGCCATTACAAAGTAAACATGTGGACTGCTGAAAAATTTGTTGTTTTTTTATTGTTTGTTTCAAGTCATTAGTTATGATCGAAATTCGTAAAATTCGAAAAATTCATAAATTCTAAAAATTTGTAAATTAAAAAATTTGAAAATTTGAATGAATAACTAACTAACCAATAACTAACTAATAAATTATAGGTATTGGAATTTCCTTTCAAATTTGTCTGTTAGTGAACGTAATGAACAAATTTATCCGAAGTTACAAATTATCCAAAATAACGAATGGCGCATTTAAACAAATGGAACGGAACAAATTAATAATAAATAATAATATTAATAAAACATTTTTATTATTATTATTATTTATTATTATTAATTTGTTACATTCCATTCATTTAGATGCGGCATTCGTTATTTTGGATAATTCGTAACTTCGGATAAATTCGGATTCGTTACGTTCATTAACAGACAAATTTAAAAGGAAATTCCAATACCTATAATTTAATAGTTAGTAATAGTTAAGTTATTATCAGTTAGTTATTATTTCAGATTTTCACATTTTTGGGTTTTCGGATTTTCGAATTTCCAAATATTTGTCGAAATTCTTGAAAAAAAACAAATTCGTAACGAAACAAATTGCTCATGCCTATTACAAAGACGCTGATGGTTTGTATATCTGACAGAGGACACAATGGTTACATCTCTCTGGAAGTTGTTACAACGTGTCGGATTCTGGAAATCATTCCGGATTGTTGTCTCGGGTTACTCAGGGGGGCGCCATGAATAATAAATCAGATCTATTAGAGTTCCCCACAGACTGCGCCCGGTAATGGATGAAAAAGCCGTTTTCCAGCTGTTTCCGTAATTGGCCATTAGAAGAGCGACGTGGCGCCCGATTTTATATCACTACAATAATCAAGTCCCTTCTACCCGATCAGATAAGAAATGACCCCGCCCCTCCTCCGAGCGAACTGTCAGGTGTGCGCACCTTGCCGGACGCTCCTCACTGAGTGCGGACAGTTATCCTCCACTCTGAGATTTAAAGGGCAACTCCGCTTTCACTTTAACCACTTAAAGACCGGGCATTTTCCGACACTTTTTTGTTTCCATGTGAAAATCTTTTTTTTTTTGCTAGAAAATTACTTAGAACCCCCGAACATTATATATATATATATTATTTTTGTAAACTATAAAAGATGATACATTCTTAACCATGGACAAACCACTGAAATTAGCACCACATCCCTGAATTAAATAGATATAGGAGAAGTTGTGGGATTTTTAAGGTGCATGTACTGATAAAATTGATCCAGGAAGGTATATAAATAAAAAGTTTATTTTTAAAAAAAACAATGGTTAAAAAATTGTCTAAAAACAATTTCACAACAAGTATGTAAAGTGCAGTCCTTATGGATACAGCAAGTTAGATGGAGTTCCAAACATGTTTCGCCCTCAATCTGGGCTTCCTCAGGGGGATGCAGTCCACTTGGAGCATAAGCCTTCTAATAAAGAAAAACATATACAGGTGGATGACGTTCCCACCGGGGGGGGGGGGGGGGTAGATTGAACTTGATACTATCGATGCCTGCCTCAATAGATTTTTGGAGTCCACATGGATGTATTTAACTTCAATAGCTGGAGGATAGGCCAGTGATCCCACTCCTAAAGGGACATATGTTTGTCCATGTGGGTGAATATCTAGGTCCTTGATATTGTGGATAGAACACAGTTGAAAAGGCTTTGTTTCCACCAAACCCCCCCTTTCTTCTCCCAATGATCCTGGTTTTCACGGTTGATCCCCGGTGAACAATAAACGGCAAAGAGAGAGTTATATTCATATCTTTATGCTACATAATACATGGATGCTAACACTGGCAGAGTCTAGATTTCCCTTTTACACGGCTAATACTTTGATGTTCATTTGGGAGACTTCCTTGTGGGGATAGCTTTGAGCTGACAAGATAGTGAGACCTTTTCCTTTCATCAACCCCTGAGTGTGTCCTGAGGAAGCAAAACAGCGAAACGTGTTGATGTACAGGGGCTCACTGCTGTCTATTTGGTGTCAACCTTTTGTGCATGCCGTTTACACGGCTAATACTCTGATGTTCATTTGGGAGACTTCCTTGTGGGGATAACTTTGAGCTGACAAGAGAGTGAGACCTTTTCCTTTCAACAACCCCCGAGTGTGTCCTGAGGAAGCAAAACAGCGAAACGCGTTGACGCACATGGGCTCACTGCTGTCTATTTGGTGTCAACCTTTTGTTCACGCCATATATTTACGATCATTATGTGTGAATTGTATGTTTTTAAAAAAAAATGTTTTACTTTACTCGTTTGTAATTATTTTTGAATAAAATACAATTTTACTAGATCCTAGTCTATTTTGCCTGGAAAGTCTGATTTAGAGCCGTTTGGCTCTTCATTTTTTCTCTAAATTCAACCTCATACGGATGTGGCCTTAGGAGTGTTGTTCCAATGTTTTGAAAAATATATACAATAATATCAATACAGAGAATTTTTAGAATTTGTAGAAAAATACTCTGTATTGATATTATTGTATATATTTTTCTTTATTAGAAGGCTTGTGGTCCAAGTGGACAGCAACCCCCTGAGGAAGCCCAGATTGAGGGCGAAACATGTTGGGAACTCCATCTAACTTGCTGTATCCATAAGGACCGTACTTTATGTACTTGTTGTGATATTGTTTTTAGACAATTTTTTTAACCATTGTTTAAATAAAATGTTTTTATTTTTTAAATATACCTTCCTGGTTCAATTTATCAGTACATGAACCTTAAAACTCCCACAACTTCTCCTGTATCTATAAAAGATGATGTTACACCAAGTAAATAGATACCAAAAAATGTCAGGCTTTAAAATTGCACATGCTCCGGCGCTACGGCGAAAAACAACATAAATATTACTATCTATAGGCAACGCTTTAAAAGATTTTATGGTTTACCATTTTATATCTACAGAGGAGGTCTGGTGTGAGAATTACTGCCCATGATCCGACGTTTGCGGCAATACCTCACATGCGTGGGGCGGTCGCTGTTTGTGTGTATGCTGGACCGACCGTCTGCTCTAAAGACCCGGTACCGGGGTGATGCCGGCAGCTGCAGATCATCCCGATACAACCACTTGAAGACCACCCATGTCCCGGGGATGTGATTGGGTGGCAAGTCAGTAAATATGATGAAACACAAAGTGTATTATAAATGCTACAAAGAAACATTTGTATCATTTCCTATCAGCTGACGGCTTGTCTCTGATTACAATGAGGGGCGAGCCGAACATTTCCACTGCAAATCCACAGAGAAAAACACCCAATTCTGAGCTTCCTAAATGACATTTATCCCCCCCCAAAAAATTTTTACTTCTTTATTTAAAGGGTTTCTGGGTGTGTTTCGGGTAATTTATATCAGAGTCCCCAAACAGTTTAGTAAGAGGACCACTCCCCCCCCCCTATACATCAGCATCAGTCTTAAATCAGAGTCTCCCTCACAGCAGAGTCCCTCTTACATCAATGTCCCCCCCTTTTCATTAGTATCCCCATAAGAGTCCCCTTACATAAGTATTCGCAGGGGCCCCCCTTGCTTCAGGATGCCCTTCAGTCTCCTTTAAATCAGAGTTCCCCCTTACATCAGGGTCCCCACCAGAGTTCCCCCCTTACATCAGGGTCCCCACCAGAGTTCCCCCCTTACATCAGGGTCCCCACCAGAGTTCTCCTCTTACATCAGGGTCCCCACCAGAGTTCCCCCCTTACATCAGGGTCCCCACCAGAGTTCCCCCCTTACATCAGGGTCCCCACCAGAGTTCCCCCCTTACATCAGGGTCCCCACCAGAGTTCCCCCTTACATCAGGGTCCCCACCAGAGTGCCCGCTTACATCAGGGTCCCCACCAGAGTTCCCCCTTACATCAGGGTCCCCACCAGAGTCGCCCCTTACATCAGGGTCCCCACCAGAGTCCCCCCTTACATCAGGGTCGCCACCAGAGTCCCCCCTTACATCAGGGTCCCCAGCAGAGTCCCCCCTTACATCAGGGTCCCCACCAGAGTCCCCCCCTTACATCAGGGTCCCCAGCAGAGTCCCCCCTTACATCAGGGTCCCCACCAGAGTCCCCCCTTACATCAGGGTCCCCACCAGAGTGCCCGCTTACATCAGGGTCCCCATCAGAGTCCCCCCTTAGATCAGGGTCCCCACCAGAGTCCCCCCTTAGATCAGGGTCCCCACCAGAGTCCCCCCTTAGATCAGGGTCCCCACCAGAGTCCCCCCTTAGATCAGGGTCCCCACCAGAGTCGCCCCCTAGATCAGGGTCCCCACCAGAGTCGCCCCTTAGATCAGGGTCCCCACCAGAGTATGGTTGCCACATCATCCCTTTAATCCAGGACACACATTAATTACACGGGTTCCGTGGCTGATAAAGGTGGTAATTAAACTCACTTAAAGCCTTATCTGCATTAAATCAGGATCAGTAGAACCTGTGCAATTAATATGTGTCCTGGATTAAAGGGATGATGTGGCAAACCTACACCAGAGTGCCCCCTTACATCAGGATCCCCACCAGAGTCCCCCTTACATTAGGGTCCCCACCAGAGCCCCCCTTACATTAGAGCGCTCATCAGAGTCCCCCCTTACATCACAGTCCCCACCAGAGTCCCCCCTTACATCAGAGCGCTCATCAGAGTCCCCCCTTGCATCAAGATGTTCACCACAGTCCCCCCTTACATCAGAGCACTCATCAGAGTCCCCCCTTACATCAGAGCACTCATCAGAGTCCTCCATTACATCAGAGCGCTCATCAGAGTCCCCCATTACATCAGAGCGCTCATCAGAGTCCCCCCTTACATCAGAGCACTCATCAGAGTCCCCCTTACATCAAGATGCTCAACAGAGTCCCCCCTTACATCAGAGCGCTCATCAGAGTCCCCCTTACATCAGAGCGCTCATCAGAGTCCCCCTTACATCAGAGCGCTCATCAGAGTCCCCCTTACATCAGCATCCTCACCAGAGTCTGTTTACACCCGTCAATCCATAAAGGGGACCGGAGGGTCCTATCTGGTCCGCCTGAAGCACCCGATTGGTCCCCTAGTGTAAAAGGGCCCTAAGGGAAAGAGCGTCACCTTATTTTTTTTAACACCTTCCCGCCCTGACTGGACGTTATGTGACGTAGCGGGATGATCTGTCACCGGCTGAGTCCCGTGGACCACAATGTGACCACCGTGACCAATCACAGCAGGTCGCATAACTGTAAGCAACAGAGGGCTTCCTTTCATTCCATCCATTGTGTACAATTGTGTTGTTAGCTGTGATTGGTCAATTTGATCACAGGGTACAGACAGGGCCAAACACAGCCCATCTGTACCATGTGATTAGCTGTGGCCAATCACAGCTAATCACAACAAAACACTGAATCTTTCAGTATAATGCATTGCTATAAGCAAACAAAGTGTAAAAAAAAAATTTTTTTTTAAAATCCTGATCACTTCCCCAGAGTAGTACTATTGTAACATTATATTGCTCTGGTCACAGTGTGCTAAAAAAAAATAAAAAAAAATAGAAAAGAGGAAAAAAATGTAATTAAAACAAAAAACAAAAAAAGAAATGACAACATAACATTTTTTTTTCTTTTTCGTACTGTCACCAGTCAGTGTCCCTGATCACCACCACACCTCTTATATGATGACAAAAAAATATATATGTTTTTCTACTTTCTTAATTTTTAAAAAAATTGTGAAAAAAATTACAACTTCAAAAAACTCGCAATGCCTCCTACTAAATACCTCGGACTGTCTACTTTCCAAAAAAGGGGGACGATTTAGGGGGTATTTATACTTTCCTGCCATTTTTGGGCCTCAAGAAATGAGATCGGCCGTCAGTACATCAGGATTGATCGATTTTCGGATACATCTCCCATAGTTTGTGGACTCTATAACTTTCCTACAGACTAAATAATAATACACTGATTTGGGTTGTTTTTACCAAAGAAATGTAGCAAAATACAATTTTGGTCTAAATTTATGAAGAAAGATTATTTGCTAAATTTTATAACAGAAATGAAGAAAATGCCTTTTTATTTTCAAAATTTTCTGTCTTTTTTCGTTTATTTAGCAAAAAAAAAAAAAAAACCCCAGTGGTGATTAAATACCACAAAAGAAAGCTCTATTTGTGTAAAAAAAGAATGATAAAAATGTCATATGTGTACTGTGTTGTATGACCGCGCAATTGTCATTCAAAGTGTGACAGCGCTGAAAGCCGAAAATTTGTCCTGGGCAGGAAGGAGGGGGGGGGGGGGGGGGGGCGGTATTGAAGGGGTTAATGTTCTCCACCCTTTTCCAGGCTATAATCCGACTGGATCCATTGATTGTCCAACTGAAGTTCACCAGAGTTCACATCAGCCCCATTGAAATCCCTATTGCTGGTCACGACCGCATCCAAGCAAAGCAACTGCTAAAGCCAGGAACAGCTGGTGACTAGAAACAAGATGACCCAAGCCAAGGTACAGGCCAAGGTACAGGCCAAGGTACAAGCCAAGGTACAAGCCAAGGTACAAGCCAAGGTGCAGGCCAAGGTACAGGCCAAGGTGCAGGCCAAGATGCAGGCCAAGGTACAGGCCAAGATGCAGGCCAAGGTACAAGCCAAGGTACAAGCCAAGGTGCAGGCCAAGGTACAGGCCAAGGTACAGGCCAAGATGCAGGCCAAGGTACAAGCCAAGGTGCAGGCCAAGGTACAGGCCAAGGTACAGGCCAAGGTGCAGGCCAAGGCGCAGGCCAAGATGCAGGCCAAGGTACAGGCCAAGATGCAGGCCAAGGTACAAGCCAAGGTGCAGGCCAAGGTACAAGCCAAGGTGCAGGCCAAGGTACAGGCCAAGGTGCAGGCCAAGGTACAGGCCAAGGTACAAGCCAAGGTGCAGGCCAAGGTACAGGCCAAGGTACAGGCCAAGGTACAGGCCAAGGTACAAGCCAAGATGCAGGCCAAGGTACAGGCCAAGGTACAGGCCAAGGTACAGGCCAAGGTACAGGCCAAGGTACAAGCCAAGGTGCAGGCCAACATACAGGCCAAGGTACAGGCCAAGGTACAGGCCAAGGTACAGGCCAAGGTACAGGCCAAGGTACAAGCCAAGGTGCAGGCCAAGGTACAGGCCAAGATGCAGGCCAAGGTATAGGCCAAGGTACAGGCCAAGGTACAAGCCAAGGTGCAGGCCAAGGTACAGGCCAAGATGCAGGCCAAGGTATAGGCCAAGGTACAGGCCAAGGTACAAGCCAAGGTGCAGGCCAAGGTGCAGGCCAAGGTACAGGCCAAGGTACAGGCCAAGATGCAGGCCAAGGTACAAGCCAAGGTACAGGCCAAGGTACAGGCCAAGGTACAGGCCAAGGGCGAGGATACCCTACAGGTTGAAAATTCCTAAATATGCAAAACTTGGCAACCATGGGGAGATCACTTCCTCCCACCAAACTTCGATGTTTCTGTGCTGGAATCCTAACTAGGACCTACCACACCTGTCAAACCATACCTCCACTCTAGACATTCTAAGCTTGGTGACCACCGGAATACCTGTCCTCACCCTCTCTTCTCTGTATCTCCTCTCTTTTCTGCACTCTAATCTTACTCACCCGCATTGCTCTCTCAATCCCCATTCAGTTTAGTCACGGTGCCTAAACTCTTCAATAACAATTTTGAATATAAAAAAAAAATGAAAAGGTTGGGTTGACTTTGTGCCCATTCTGGTTCTCTCACCTATCTTAGCGAGTGATGCCAACATAATCCATAGCGTTATCTCCAGTGGGATTTTGACATGTTCGTAGTCCATAGAGATGATCCTCAAACTTGAGGTAGCGTTGTGCTGGAGGACGACGGGGTCCTCCTGTGCCGGGTCGGTGTGCAATCCCTGAGGAAGCGTCTCCCCCACAATAGACGAGGCGATGAGGAGGGAGATGAGGAAGATGGAGACAATATTCGGAATGTTCTTCATCCTGTCCGCCCGTCACTGATCGCTGCACAGACAGTGTGATCTGCAGACTCTACACTGGAGACACTTCTCATTGTTCGGGGAATTGAGATGAAGAATTACAGGCGGCTGCCAAAAACACAAAGCTGTCCTAACATTCCACCTCCCGATGGAAAATTCCACTTTTATCCTATCCCTGAAATTATAAATATTCTCAGAAACCACAGTTTACCTTACAGAGCGTGTATAATTCTGTGAGATCATCAATTCCTTCATTGGATATTATATTCAGGGATCAGAAGGTTCATCCACAGTGCTGACAGGTCCATCACATGGCTTTGTTTATAAACTTAGGGTTAGTGATAGCATTAAGGGTAGGGTTATAACTATCGTTGGTGTTAACAGTAGGGTTTTAATTAGGGTTAATAGTAGAAATAGGGTTACAATTAGGGGGAATGTTTTAGCATTAGGGATATGGTTATCATTAGGGTTACCATTACGCTTACTGTTAGTGGTGGGGTTACCATTATGGTAGGTGTTGGCGGTAGGGTTATCATTAGAGTTGCGGTTAGTGGTAGGGTTACCATTAGTGTTAGCGGTAAGGTTACCATTAGGGTTAGTGTTAGCAGTAGGGTTACCATTTTGATAAGTGTAATGCCCCGTACACACGGTCGGATTTTCCGACGGAAAATGTGTGATAGGACCTTGTTGTCGGAAATTCCGACCGTGTGTAGGCTCCATCACACATTTTCCATCGGATTTTTCGACACACAAAGTTTGAGAGCAGGATATAAAATTTTCCGACAACAAAGTCCGTTGTCAGAAATTCCGATCGTGTGTACACAAATCCGACGGACAAAGTGCCACGCATGCTCAGAATAAATAAAGAGATGAAAGCTATTGGCCACTGCCCCGTTTATAGTCCCGATGTACGTGTTTTACGTCACCGCGTTCAGAATGATCGGATTTTCCGACAACTTTGTGTGACCGTGTGTATGCAAGACAAGTTTGAGCCAACATCCGTCGGAAAAAATCCTAGGATTTTGCTGTCGGAATGTCCGAACAAAGTTCGACCGTGTGTACGGGGCATTAGTGTTACCATTAGGGTGAGTGTTAGCGGAGGGGTTACCAATAGGGAAAGTGTTAGTGGTAGGGTTACTATTAGTGATAGAGACAGTGTTAGGGTTATGATTAGGGTTAGCATTAGGGGTAGGATTATGATTGGGAAAAGCGTTAGCACTAGGATAGCCATTAGGGTAGGTGTTTTAGCACTAGGAGGAAGGTTAACATTAGGGTTAGCATTAAGAGTATGGTTACCATTAGGGTGAGTGTTTCATCACTAGGGCTAACATTACAATTATGGTTAGCACTAGGGGAAGGGTTATCATTAGGGTTAGCACTAGAGAAAGGTTAGCAATAGGATTAGCACTAGGGGTAAGGTTACCGTTTGGGTTATCATTAGGGTTAGCACTAGGGGTAAGGTTACCATTAAAGTTAGCACTAGGGTAAGGTTACCATTAGGGTTAGCACTAGGGGTAAGGTTACCATTAGGGTTAGCACTAGGGGTAAGGTTACCATTAGGGTTAGCACTAGGGGTAAGGTTACCATTAGGGTTAGCACTAGGGGTAAGGTTACCATTAGGGTTAGCACTAGGGGTAAGGTTACCATTAGGGTTAGCACTAGGGGTAAGGTTACCATTAGGGTTAGCACTAGGGGAAGGTTATCATTAGGGTTAGCACTAGGGGTAAGGTCACCATTAGGGTTAGCACTAGAAGTAAGGTTATCATTAGGGTTAGCACTAGAAGTAAGGTTATCATTACTTCTAGTGAATGGGTGAACTAGAATTACATCAAGAAGACAGGTCAGTTAGGGGTCAGACATTAATGGAGGGTGGAATGGGGACAGATGGGGGGAGGGTTATGGCAGGTGTCAAGAAATTTCCCATGTTGCAAACAGCCATTGGAAACTGTAGTGCCATTTGTACTACTAAAAAATATATGAAAAACACCAGACCAAAATGTAATAATGCATTAAAGTGTTTGTTCACCAATGCCAGAAGTCTGCCAAGCAAAATAGGTGAGTTGGAAGCTCTGGTGCATGATGTGAACTATGATGTAATCGGTATTGCTGAAACTTGGCTTCAACCCTCACATGACTGGGCTATTAATATTCCTGGCTATGCACTCTTTCGGAGAGACAGGGTAAAAAGGAAAGGTGGCGGGGTCTGTCTCTATGTGAGAAGTGATCTCAAAGCAAGTGTGAAAGAGGACCTGATTGATGGAGAGTGTGATGAGTCTGAAGCATTATGGGTGGAACTGCATATAGATGGGCATAGTTCAAAGTTAATCATTGGAGTTTGTTATAGACCACCCAATGTTAACGAGGAGGTGGAGACTCAGCTCCTTGCACAGATGGAAAGGGCTGCAAGGGCTGGGACAGTGATAATAATGGGGGATTTTAACTACCCAGAAATTGACTGGAGTAATGGCACTGCTGGGACAGTTAAAGGGCAAAAATTTATAAACCTAGTACAGGACAATTTTATGGTCCAGTTTATTGAGGCCCCAACTAGGAATGAAGCTCTGTTGGACCTGGTAATCTCAAACCATGCAGAGCTTATTACTAATGTTCAGATAAAGGAACACCTGGGTAGCGGTGACCATAACATGATTTCATTTGATGTTAGCTGTAAACAAGAAATACATACGGGAAAGATAAAAACACTTAACTTCAAGAGAGCAAATTTTCCAAGGATGAGGGCTGCTCTCCAGGACTTAGACTGGGAGGGAATATTTGCATTGATAAACACAGAACAGAAATGGGAATTCTTCAAAAAGACTGTTTGGGACCTCACTGCAAAGTATATTCCCATGGGCAATAAGTTTAAAAGGCTAAAAATAAAACCTATGTGGCTCACGGTCAAAGTTAGAAAAGCTATAAACAATAAGAAAAGAGCTTTTAAAAAATATAAAAATGAAGGAACACTAGAGTTGTTTAAATGCTACAAAGAATTTAACAGAATATGTAAAAAGGAAATCAAGGGTGCAAAAATTCAAAATGAACGACAGATCGCAAAAAATAGTAGGACAAACCCCAAAAAATTCTTCAAATATATTAATAGTAAAAAGGTCAGGTCTGAGCATGTAGGCCCTTTACAAAATAATCTAGAGTGGGTGACTGGGAACAAGGAGAAGGCTAATTTATTAAATACTTTCTTCAGCTCTGTGTATACAAAAGAGCATGGGGGAGCTCATGTCATGTCCATAATGGGGGTGGTATTGACACAGCCCCCAATGATCCACAATGGCTCAAAAGTGATCTGGTCCAAAAATATTTAGACAGAATAAAGGTGGATAAAGCACCTGGACCTGATGGCATTCACCCACGGATCCTAAAAGAATTGAGCTCTGTAATTTCAAAGCCATTGTATCTCATTTTTAGGGACTCATTAATGACAGGAATGGTACCACTGGATTGGCGCAGGGCGAACGTGGTGCCTATATTTAAAAAGGGATCAAAGTCTTTACCAAGTAACTATAGACCTGTTAGTTTAACTTCTATAGTCGGGAAGATACTGGAGAGATTAATAAAAGACACATAGACGAGTTCTTGCTGGAAAAAAAACATTTTAACCACTTCCCGCCCGGCCTATAGCGGATTGACGGCCGTGCGGTGGTTCAGTTATCCTGACTGGGCGTCATATGACGTCCAGCAGGGGCGCGCATCGCGGCGATCGGTGGATCGGTGTGTCAGTCTGACACACCGCTACACCGATCTTGGTAAAGAGCCTCCGGCGGAGGCTCTTTACCACGTGATCAGCCGTGTCCAATCACGGCTGATCACGCTGTCAATAGGAAGAGCCGTTGATCGGCTCTTCCTCACTCGCGTCTGACAGACGCAAGTAGAGGAGAGCCGATCGGCGGCTCTCCTGGCAGGGGGGTCTGCGCTGATTGTTTATCAGCGCAGCCCCCCCGCAGATCACCACACTGGACCACCAGGGATCGCCACTAGGACCACCAGGGAAGGGAAACATGTGGATGGCCAGGCATGTACCCCATGGCCATCCACATGTGCCCAGTCAGTGCCAAATCTGTGCCAATCAGTGCCCACAAATGGGCACTGTTTGGCACAATTATGTTGCAGTGATGCCCAGCAATGCCACACTTAGGGGCATCACTGCCATCAATCAGTATCATCAATGCCACCCATCAGTGTCCATCGGTGCCACCTGTCAGTGCCCATCTGTGCCCATCTGTGCCCACCTATCAGTGCCCATCCGTGCCCATCTGTGCCAACTATCAGTGCCACCCATAACTACCCATCAACGCCACCTCCGAGTGCCCATCAATGTCACCTACGAGTGCCCATCAGTGCCGCCTATCAGTGCCCATCAGTGCCACCTATCAGTGCCCATCAGTGCCACCTACCAGTGCCACCTATCAGTGCCCATTAGTGCCACCTATCAGTGCGCATCAGTGCCGCCTATCAGTGCCCATCATCAGTGCCCGTCAGTGCCACCTCATCAGTGCCACCTCATTGGTGCCACCTCATCGGTGCCCATCAGTGCCGCCGTATCAGTGCCCGTCAGTGCAGCCATATCAGTGTCCGTCATTGAAGAAGAAAACGTACTCATTTACAAAAAATTTTAACAGAAACAAAGAAAAACGTGTTTTTTTTCAAAATTTTCGGTCTTTTTTTATTTGTTGCGCAAAAAATAAAAACCGCAGAGGTGATCAAATACCACCAAAAAAAAGCTCTATTTGTGGGAACAAAATGATAAAAAATTAGTTTGGGTATAGTGTAGCACGACCGAGCAATTGTCATTCAAATTGTGACAGCGCTGAAAGCTGAAAATTGGCCTGGGCGGGAAGGTGTCTAAGTGCCTGGTATTGAAGTGGTTAAGCAACAGACAGCATGGGTTCATGAAAGACAGAAGTTGTCAGACAAACCTGATTTCTTTTTATGAAGAGGTAAGTAAAACCTTGGACAGAGGGGTGGTTGTGGACGTGGTATACTTGGACAGAGGGGTGGCTGTGGACGTGGCATACTTGGACAGAGGGGTGGTTGTGGACGTGGTATACTTGGACAGAGGGGTGGCTGTGGACGTGGCATACTTGGACAGAGGGGTGGTTGTGGACGTGGTATACTTGGACAGAGGGGTGGCTGTGGACGTGGCATACTTGGACAGAGGGGTGGCTGTGGACGTGGTATACTTGGACAGAGGGGTGGCTGTGGACGTGGCTTACTTGGATTTTGCAAAAGCGTTCGACACAGTTCCCCACACGCGGCTCATGTGTAAGGTAAAGTCTACAGACTTGGAAATATCAGTTTGTAAATGGATAGAAAACTGGTTAAAAGACAGAATTCAGAGAGTCGTGTTTAATGATTCTTACTCTGAATGGTCTAAGGTTATCAGTGGTGTACCCCAGGGTTCAGTGTTGGGACCCTTACTCTTTAATATATTTATAAATGATATTGGGTCTGGGATCAAAAGTACCATTTCAGTCTTTGCAGATGACACCAAACTATGCGGTGGAATAACATCCTTACAGGATGTCTCCAATTTACAAGCCGACCTCAATGCTCTGTCTAATTGGGTGACTATGCGGCAGATGAGGTTTAATGTTGAGAAATGTAAAGTTCTGCACTTGGGGGCTAAGAATTTGCATGCATCATACATGCTAGGGGGAGTACAACTGGGGGGAGTACAACTGGGGGAATCCGTGGTGGAGAAGGATCTGGGGGGATCCAAAGTGGAGAAGGATCTGGGGGGATCCATAGTGGAGAAGGATCTATGGGGATCCATAGTGGAGAAGGATCTGGGGGAGTCCATAGTGGAGAAGGATCTGGGGGGATCCATAGTGGAGAGGGATCTGGGGGGATCCATAGTGGAGAAGGATCTGGGGGAGTCCATAGTGGAGAAGGATCTGGGGGAATCCATAGTGGAGAAGGATCTGGGGGAATCCGTGGTGGAGAAGGATCTGAGGGGATCCAAAGTGGAGAAGGATCTGGGGGAATCCATAGTGGAGAAGGATCTGGGGGGATCCATAGTGGAGAAGGATCTGGGGGAGTCCATAGTGGAGAAGGATCTGGGGGAGTCCATAGTGGAGAAGGATCTGGGGGGGTCCGTAGTGGAGAAGGATCTGGGGGGAGCCATAGTGGAGAAGGACCTGGGGGGGATCCATAGTGGAGAAGGATCTGGGGGTTTTGGTAGATCATAAGCTCAATAATAACATGCAATACCAAGCTGCGGTTTCCAAAGCGAGTAAAGTCCTTTCTTGTATTAGGAGAGGTATGGACTCCAGAGAGAGACATCATCTGTTCAAATCATTAGTAAGACCTCATCTGGAATATACAGCTCAGTTTTGGGCTCCAGTTCGCAAAAAGGATATCAGGGAACTGGAGAAAGGGCAGAGAAGGGCAACCAAACTGATAAGAGGCATGGAGGAGCTCAGCTATGAGGAGAGATTAGAGGAACTGAATTTGTTCACTCTTGAGAAGAGGAGAATAAGGGGGGATATGATCACCATGTATAAATATATAAGGGGTCCATATAGTGACCTTGGTGTTGAGTTATTCACTTTACGGTCAGCCCAGAGGACAAGGGGGCGCTCTTTACGACTGGAGGAAAAGAGATTTCATCTCCAAATACGGAAAGGTTTCTTCACAGTAAGAGCTGTGAAAATGTGGAATAGACTCCCTCCAGAGGTGGTTCTGGCCAGCTCAGTAGATTGCTTTAAGAAAGTCCTGGATACTTTCCTAAATGTACAGAATATAACTGGGTACTGACATTTATAGGTAAAGTTGATCCAGGGAAAATCCGATTGCCTCTCTTGGATCAGGAAGACATTTTTTCCCCTGCTGTAGCAAATTGGAGCATGCTCTGCTGGAGTTTTTTGCCTTCCTCTGGATCAACTGAGGGTATATTGGATTGTACGGTTTTTTTTTGTTTTTTTTATGGTTGAACTGGATGGACTTGTGTCTTTTTTCAACCTGACTAACTATGTAACTATGTATTAGGGTTAGCACTCGGGGTAAGGTTACCATTAGGGTTAGCACTAAAGATAAGGTCACCATTAGGGTTAGCACTAGGGGAAGGTTATCATTAGGGTTAGCACTAGGGGTAAGGTCACCATTAGGGTTAGCACTAGGGGTAAGGTCACCATTAGGGTTAGCACTAAAGATAAGGTCACCATTAGGGTTAGCACTAGGGGTAAGGTCACCATTAGGGTTAGCACTAGGGGTAAGGTCACCATTAGGGTTAGCACTAGGGGTAAGGTCACCATTAGGGTTAGCACTAGGGGTAAGGTCACCATTAAGGTTAGCACTAAAGATAAGGTCACCATTAGGGTTAGCACTAGGGGTAAGGTCACCATTAGGGTTAGCACTAGGGGTAAGGTTACCATTAGGGTTAGCACTAGGGGTAAGGTCACCATTAGGGTTAGCACTAGGGGTAAGGTCACCATTAGGGTTAGCACTAGGGGTAAGGTCACCATTAGGGTTAGCACTAAAGATAAGGTCACCATTAGGGTTAGCACTAGGGGTAAGGTCACCATTAGGGTTAGCACTAGGGGTAAGGTTACCATTAGGGTTAGCACTAGGGGTAAGGTCACCATTAGGGTTAGCACTAGGGTTAAGGTTACCATTAGGGTTAGCACTAGGGGAAGGTTATCATTGTGGTTAGCAGTAGGGTTACCCATAGAGTTGCGGTTAGTGGTAGGGTTAACATTAGGGTTAGTGTTAGTGGTAGGGTTACAATTAGGGTTAGTGTTAACAGTAAGGTTAACATTAAGGTTACTGTTAGTGGTAGGGTTACCATTTTGATAAGTGTTAGTGTTGCCATTAGGGTTAGTGTTAGCGGAGGGGTTACCAATAGGGAAAGTGTTAGTGGTAGGGTTACTATTAGTGATAGAGACAGTGTTAGGGTTATGATTAGGGTTAGCATTAGGGGTAGGATTATGATTGGGAAAAGCGTTAGCACTAGGATAGCCATTAGGGTAGGTGTTTTAGCACTAGGAGGAAGGTTAACATTAGGGTTAGCATTAAGAGTATGGTTACCATTAGGGTGAGTGTTTCAGCACTAGGGCTAAGGTTACAATTATAGTTAGCACTAGAGGTAAGGTCACCATTAGGGTTAGCACTAGGGGTAAGGTCACCATTGATGTTAGCACTAGGGGTAAGGTCACCATTAGGGTTAGCACTAGGGGTAAGGTCACCATTGATGTTAGCACTAGAAGTAAGGTCACCATTAGGGTTAGCACTAGGGGTAAGGTCACCATTAGGGTTAGCACTAGGGGTAAGGTCACCATTAGGGTTAGCACTAGGGGTAAGGTCACCATTAGGGTTAGCACTAGGGGTAAGGTCACCATTAGGGTTAGCACTAGGGGTAAGGTCACCATTAGGGTTAGCACTAGGGGTAAGGTCACCATTAGGGTTAGCACTAGGAGTAAGGTCACCATTAGGTTTAGCACTAGGGGTAAGGTTATCATTAGGGTTAGCACTAGGGGTAAGGTCACCATTAGGGTTAGCACTAGGGGTAAGGTCACCATTAAGGTTAGCACTAGGGGTAAGGTCACCATTAGGGTTAGCACTAGGGGTAAGGTCACCATTAGGGTTAGCACTAGGGGTAAGGTCACCATTAGGGTTAGCACTAGGGTTAAGGTCACCATTAGGGTTAGCACTAGGGGTAAGGTCACCATTAGGGTTAGCACTAAGGATAAGGTCACCATTAGGGTTAGCACTAAAGATAAGGTCACCATTAGGGTTAGCACTAGGGGTAAGGTCACCATTAGGGTTAGCACTAAAGATAAGGTTACCATTAGGGTTAGCACTAGGGGAAAGGTCACCATTAGGGTTAGCACTAGGGGTAAGGTCGCCATTAATGTTAGCACTAGGGGTAAGGTCACTATTAGGGTTAGCACTAGGGGTAAGGTCACCATTAGGGTTAGCACTAGGGGTAAGGTCACCATTAGGGTTAGCACTAGGGGTAAGGTCACCATTAGGGTTAGCACTAGGGTTAAGGTCACCATTAGGGTTAGCACTAGGGGTAAGGTCACCATTAGGGTTAGCACTAAGGATAAGGTCACCATTAGGGTTAGCACTAAAGATAAGGTCACCATTAGGGTTAGCACTAGGGGTAAGGTCACCATTAGGGTTAGCACTAGGGGTAAGGTTACCATTAGGGTTAGCACTAGGGGAAAGGTCACCATTAGGGTTAGCACTAGGGGTAAGGTCACCATTAGGGTTAGCACTAGGGGTAAGGTCACCATTAGGGTTAGCACTAAAGATAAGGTCACCATTAGGGTTAGCACTAGGGGTAAGTTCACCATTAGGTTTAGCACTAGGGGTAAGGTCACCATTAGGGTTAGCACTAGGGGTAAGGTTGGGGTTAAGGGTAAATTGTGGTGAGTGTTTTAGCACTAGTGGTTACCATTAGGGTTAGCACTAGGGGTAAGGTCACCATTAGGGTTAGCACTAGGGGTAAGGTCACCATTAGGGTTAGCACTAGGGGTAAGGTCACCATTAGGGTTAGCACTAGAGGTAAGTTCACCATTAGGGTTAGCACTAGGGGTAAGGTCACCATTGATGTTAGCACTAGGGGTAAGGTCACCATTAGGGTTAGCACTAGGGGTAAGGTCACCATTAGGGTTAGCACTAGGGGTAAGGTCGCCATTAGGGTTAGCACTAGGGGTAAGGTCACCATTAGGGTTAGCACTAGGGGTAAGGTCACCATTAGGTTTAGCACTAGGGGAAAGGTCACCATTAGGGTTAGCACTAGGGGTAAGGTCACCATTAGGGTTAGCACTAGGGGTAAGGTCACCATTAGGGTTAGCACTAGGGGTAAGGTCACCATTAGGGTTAGCACTAGGGGTAAGGTCACCATTAGGGTTAGCACTAGGGGTAAGTTCACCATTAGGTTTAGCACTAGGGGTAAGGTCACCATTAGGGTTAGCACTAGGGGTAAGGTTGGGGTTAAGGGTAAATTGTGGTGAGTGTTTTAGCACTAGTGGTTACCATTAGGGTTAGCACTAGGGGTAAGGTCACCATTAGGGTTAGCACTAGGGGTAAGGTCACCATTAGGGTTAGCACTAGGGGTAAGGTCACCATTAGGGTTAGCACTAGAGGTAAGTTCACCATTAGGGTTAGCACTAGGGGTAAGGTCACCATTGATGTTAGCACTAGGGGTAAGGTCACCATTAGGGTTAGCACTAGGGGTAAGGTCGCCATTAGGGTTAGCACTAGGGGTAAGGTCACCATTAGGGTTAGCACTAGGGGTAAGGTCACCATTAGGTTTAGCACTAGGGGAAAGGTCACCATTAGGGTTAGCACTAGGGGTAAGGTCACCATTAGGGTTAGCACTAGGGGTAAGGTCACCATTAGGGTTAGCACTAGGGGTAAGGTCACCATTAGGGTTAGCACTAGGGGTAAGGTCACCATTAGGGTTAGCACTAGGGGTAAGGTCACCATTAGGGTTAGCACTAGGGGTAAGGTCACCATTAGGGTTAGCACTAGGGGTAAGGTCACCATTAGGGTTAGCACTAGGGGAAAGGTCACCATTAGGGTTAGCACTAGGGGTAAGGTCACCATTAGGGTTAGCACTAGGGGTAAGGTCACCATTAGGGTTAGCACTAGGGGTAAGGTCACCATTAGGGTTAGCACTAGGGTTAAGGTCACCATTAGGGTTAGCACTAGGGGTAAGGTTGGGGTTAAGGGTAAATTGTGGTGAGTGTTACCATCAGGGATATGGTTACCATTCAGGTTAGTACTGGGAGTAGTAGTGTCACCAGTAGGGTTGGTGCTTTAGCGATAGGGATAAGGCTTCTTTAGGGTTTACATTTCTGTAGCACAAGAACAGGCCCGGGATAGGTAAAAGGCGCCTCTGTAACCTTCACAACATGTTTTTTTTTTTTAAAAACACTTTGAAAGACATCTAAATTCAAAAACAGAAATGAGACCTAGTGCAGACTTCCAGGTTGTAGATGTGGTGGCTGCATTACTTTTCCTTTTTTTCTTTTCAGGCAAAGAATATTTTTAAGAAAATACCTGTTGATCCTGCCAGAAATCCAGTGTCCTTGTAGCTTCCTGTGAACAGAACTGATGTCTAAAACAATGCTATAAGCTTTCCCGGCTATTGTCTGTGAACTACAAATCCCCTACACATGTAAGGAGAGGGGGAGGTGTTTGTAGTCCATACTTGGAGAACAGCCATGCCCCTCCATAGATATTGTACATACCTTTCGGGGGGCCAACTATCCCCCTTCATCAGGGCTGAAACAAACACATCAATAATTATGATAAATACGAATGCAATGAAAAGCAAAGACATGATAATCACTGTTAGTAGTAAAAACAGGGAAATTGTATTGGGGATTAAACAGATTTAAATACATTTTTAGTACAGGGCATACGAGTTGATAAGGTGAGTGGACATTAGAATATATATATATATACACAGTATATATGTAGAAGATATACGTCAAGGATCTCTAAAACACAGAGATAAATGGGCCATATGTAAAAGACAATTAGCAAGATGTCCACTAGAGGGCACAGGTGTACCCAGGCACAGCAGATATCTATTGTGTGTCCATACAGCTAAACATCGAGAACAGGGATCTCCAAACTACGGCCCATGGGCCAGATCCGGCCCGCTACAAGATTTTATCCGGCCCGCCGCTAGGGTCAGTGGCGTATCTTCAACGTACACAGACCGAGGATTCAGGTCAGCAGAGGCTGCCTATTGTGTCTGCTTTCACCTGATGTAAGGGGGGACTCTGATGGGGACCCTGACACAAGAGGAACTCGGATGTGGACAATGATGTAAGGTTGGGGGGGGGGCTCTTTTGGTGATCCTGATATAAAGGGGATTCTGATGGGGACCTTAGTGCAAAGGGGGGACTTTGATGTAAAGGAGGACTCTATGATGGGGACCTTGATGTAAGGTAGGAATCGGATGGGGAACTAATATAAAGGGGGACTCTGATAAGGACCCTGATGTAAGGGGAGACTCTGATGGGTCCCTAATGTAAGGTAGGACTCGTCAGGATAGAAGGAAAATGGATGGGGCAAAATACCATTGAGAATTTGAGGAAAATCTGCTGCCCTCTGCTGGCAGAAAGTTGTCAATGGGAAGGTTTATCTTCCAACATGACAATGAGCCAAAGCACACAGCAACAATGAGCACACAGTGGTTGGAGAAGAAGGCGGGGAATGTCCACCAATGAGCACACAGTGGTTGGAGAAGGCAGGGAATGTCCACCAATGAGCACACAGTGGTTGGAGAAGGCAGGGAATGTCCACCAATGAGCACACAGTGGTTGGAGAAGGCAGGGAATGTCCACCAATGAGCACACAGCGGTTGGAGGAGAAGGCGGGGAATGTCCACCAATGAGTACACAGTGGTTGGAGGAGAAGGCAGGGAATGTCCACCAATGAGCACACAGTGGTTGGAGAAGGCAGGGAATGTCCACCAATGAGCACACAGCGGTTGGAGGAGAAGGCGGGGAATGTCCACCAATGAGTACACAGTGGTTGGAGGAGAAGGCAGGGAATGTACACCAATGAGCACACGATGGTTGGAGGAGAAGGCGGGGAATGTCCACCAATGAGCACACAGTGGTTGGAGGAGAAGGTGGGGAATGTCCACCAATGAGCACACAGTGGTTGGAGGAAAAGGCGGGGAATGTCCACCAATGAGCACACAGTGGTTGGAGGAGAAGGCAGGGAATGTACACCAATGAGCACACGATGGTTGGAGGAGAAGGCGGGTGTCAGGATATCTAATTGACCAGACTGTGTGGACTGCACAGAGGAGACCAGAAACACATGTAAGTGAAATGGTGTTTATTAACAAGTGATAAGTGACAGGAACAAACAGTGCAAAAACCCACACAACAACCCACTACAAACAACAATGTATATATATATATATATATATATAAGTAAAGGGAGATACCGTAATCGTAAACAAGCCAAGCCAAGGTCATACACAGGGAAGTCAGCATAAGGGTAAGGACGGGAACCTGAACAGGACAAGGAGAGGATGGATGGATGGGGTTCAGGGCAGGGATCCAAGGGAGCCAGGAACAGAAGGGACAGGACTAGGAAGGCCTCAGGATAGGGATTGGATCAGATCAGGACAAGGCAGATAGCAGGCTCAAGGTCAAACAGGCAGCAAGGTCAGAACGCAGGGGGAGAGAGAGATACCAAGGCAAGCCTATGAGGGCTTGCCGGGTATTTGTAAGGCTGTGGTAATTGACCTCACGTTACAGCTGAGCGCAGTGTGACCTGTTTGCTCCACACTGCCAGAGTGCACCCGCTGGTTGACGCCGGTACTACGGCCCGAGGATGCAACAGTGCCACCAGCAGGAAAGACCTCTTACTGCAGGTCCTAGGTGTTGGAAGACACCTGCTGATGGACACTGGTACTGCGATCCAAGAGACCGATAGCGCCACCAACGGGTAGACCTTCTCATGACAGTACCCCCCCCTAAAGGAGCGGCCTCCGGACGCTCCAACAAGGTGTATCTGTTCAAAGTTCATGGCCTTCAACTGGACAGGTGAGGGCACATCAGGCCGGGCATCGGGTACATCAACCTGGACAGTGGGTACTGCTGGCATGTCAGAGTCATTAAGCTGGGCAGCAGACGACAGGAACCACTTGGGCTGGGCAGCAAACGACAGGAACCACTTGAGCTGGGCAGCAAACGACAGGAACCACTTGAGCTGGGCAGCAAACGACAGGAACCACTTGAGCTGGGCAGCAGACGACAGGAACCACTTGAGCTGGGCAGCAGACGACAGGAACCACTTGAGCTGGGCAGCAGACGACAGGAACCACTTGAGCTGGGCAGCAGACGACAGGAACCACTTGAGCTGGGCAGCAGACGACAGGAACCACTTGAGCTGGGCAGCAGACGACAGGAACCACTTGAGCTGGGCAGCAGACGACAGGAACCACTTGAGCTGGGCAGCAGACGACAGGAAACGCTTGAGCTGGGCAGCAGACGACAGGAAACGCTTGAGCTGGGCAGCAGACGACAGGAAACACTTGAGCTGGGCAGCAGACGACAGGAAACACTTGAGCTGGGCAGCAGACGACAGGAAACACTTGAGCTGGGCAGCAGACGACAGGAAACACTTGAGCTGGGCAGCAGACTGGGAAGCTGGCACATCAATCTGGGAAGCTGGCACATCAATCTGGGAAGCTGGCACATCAATCTGGGAAGCTGGCACATCAATCTGGGAAGCTGGCACATCAATCTGGGAAGCTGGCACATCAGACTGGGAAGCTGGCACATCAGACTGGGAAGCTGGCACATCAGACTGGGAAGCTGGCACATCAGACTGGCAGGTAGGCATCAAGACATCAGGCTGGAAGACAAGCTGCAAGGCATCAGGCTGGGAAGCTGGCACATCAATCTGGGAAGCTGGCACATCAGACTGGGAAGCTGGCACATCAGACTGGGAAGCTGGCACCAAGACATCAGGCTGGAAGACAAGCTGCAAGGCATCAGGCTGGGAAGCTGGCACATCAATCTGAGAAGCTGGCACATCAATCTGGGAAGCTGGCACATCAGACTGGGAAGCTGGCACATCAGACTGGTAGGTGGGCATCAAGACATCAGGCTGGAAGACAAGCTGCAAGGCATCAGGCTGGGAAGCTGGTACAGCAAACTGGGAAGTTGGCACATCAATCTGGAAAGCTGGCACACCAATCTGGAAAGCTGGCACACCAATCTGGAAAGCTGGCACACCAATCTGGAAAGCTGGCACACCAATCTGGAAAGCTGGCACACCAATCTGGAAAGCTGGCACATCAGACTGGTAGGTAGGCATCAAGACATCAGGCTGGAAGGCAAGCTGCAAGACATCCGGCTGGAAGGCAGGGACATCGAGCTGGAAGGCAGGCATCGGGACGACAAACTGGGAGGCAGGCACATCAGACTGTAAAGCTGGAACATCAGACTGCAAAGCTGGAACATCAGACTGGAAGGCTGGAACATCAGACTGGAAGGCTGGAACATCAGACTGGAAGGCTGGAACAGCAGACTGCAAGGCTGGAACAGCAGACTGCAAGGCTGGAACAGCAGACTGCAAGGCTGGAACAGCAGACTGCAAGGCTGGAACAGCAGACTGCAAGGCTGGAACAGCAGACTGCAAGGCTGGAACAGCAGACTGCAAAGCTGGAACAGCAGACTGCAAAGCTGGAACAGCAGACTGCAAAGCTGGAACAGCAGACTGCAAAGCTGGAACAGCAGACTGCAAAGCTGGAACATCAGACTGCAAAGCTGGAACATCAGACTGCAAAGCCGGGACTTCAGACTGCAAAGCCGGGACTTCAGACTGCAAAGCCGGGACTTCAGACTGCAAAGCCGGGACTTCAGACTGCAAAGCCGGGACTTCAGACTGCAAAGCCGGGACTTCAGACTGCAAAGCCGGGACTTCAGACTGCAAAGCCGGGACTTCAGACTGCAAAGCCGGGACTTCAGACTGCAAAGCCGGGACTTCAGACTGCAAAGCCGGGACTTCAGACTGCAAAGCCGGGACTTCAGACTGCAAAGCCGGGACTTCAGACTGCAAAGCCGGGACTTCAGACTGCAAAGCCGGGACTTCAGACTGCAAAGCCGGGACTTCAGACTGCAAAGCTGGGACTTCAGACTGCAAAGCTGGGACTTCAGACTGCAAAGCTGGGACTTCAGACTGCAAAGCTGGGACTTCAGACTGGAAGGCTGGAACATCAGACTGGCGAGCCGGAACGTCAGACTGCAAAGCTGGAACAGGTTGGGTTACTGGCAGGATGGTATGGGTCGGGAAGAATTTTTGCTTCTTCTTTGGTTTAGCCCGTGCAGTTTTGTATGTAGGTGCAGGGCTGTAAGCAAAGAAAGTAGCTGGATCGAAGGAAGACCAAGGAACTGTAGCTAGAGAGGGGTTTTGTGGGACTGTTACAGGTGGAGGAGAAGAGACAGGTGAATTGAAAGCAGGATAGGTGCGACACTTGGAGACTGGGTGGTAGTATTTGGTAGGGAGCTGATTAAACTGGGTTGTAGCTGAGGTTGCCATAGGTGACGGGGAAATAGATCTTTTGGAAGGCAGATGATTAATGGCAGGGCTGGAATGTTGTGGCTTAGCTAAAGACAGGAGGTCTGACCATGCCTGCAGCAAAGGTTGAACAAACGCTGATTCACATACAGCCTGACTAACCAGAGATTGTACTGAATAAATGCAATCGGATAACACCTGCTGGGAACAAGCGGAATAATGTTCATCAAAGTAAGCCGGATCATCCTCTAACAACCATACCAGGGATTCCACCTGGTCAAAACTGAAAGGAGGGGAGTAATCGTCACTACCTTCGGGAGTGCATGACAAGGCTGACTTTATACATAATTGAATCAAAGGCTGAACATCCTCAAATAACGCATGACCTTGATCTACAAATAAATGGGCTGTTTGTATCGTTTCCAGCAGTTGGTCACGGGTCCAATCTTTAAGAGTCTGGCAACAATATTCATTATCCTCTTCCGCCAGCAGAGAATAATAGACAATTTCATCAAAGTCCATTTTGCACACCCACCGTAACAAGACGGTTTCTCAGTGCAGCCACGTCTGGTCAGGGATGGCCTTGGTATACTGTCAGGATATCTAATTGACCAGACTGTGTGGACTGCACAGAGGAGACCAGAAACACATGTAAGTGAAATGGTGTTTATTAACAAGTGATAAGTGACAGGAACAAACAGTGCAAAAACCCACACAACAACCCACTACAAACAACAATGTATATATATATATATATAAGTAAAGGGAGATACCGTAATCGTAAACAAGCCAAGCCAAGGTCATACACAGGGAAGTCAGCATAAGGGTAAGGACGGGA
Organism: Lithobates septentrionalis; assembly: GCA_037952835.1. Lineage (NCBI taxonomy): Eukaryota > Metazoa > Chordata > Amphibia > Anura > Ranidae > Lithobates > Lithobates septentrionalis. The sequence goes on from JBBDGP010004686.1 coordinate 231,999, forward strand.
ACCTGAACAGGACAAGGAGAGGATGGATGGATGGGGTTCAGGGCAGGGATCCAAGGGAGCCAGGAACAGAAGGGACAGGACTAGGAAGGCCTCAGGATAGGGATTGGATCAGATCAGGACAAGGCAGATAGCAGGCTCAAGGTCAAACAGGCAGCACGGTCAGAACGCAGGGGGAGAGAGAGATACCAAGGCAAGCCTATGAGGGCTTGCCGGGTATTTGTAAGGCTGTGGTAATTGACCTCACGTTACAGCTGAGCGCAGTGTGACCTGTTTGCTCCACACTGCCAGAGTGCACCCGCTGGTTGACGCCGGTACTACGGTCCGAGGATGCAACAGTGCCACCAGCAGGAAAGACCTCTTACTGCAGGTCCTAGGTGTTGGAAGACACCTGCTGATGGACACTGGTACTGCGATCCAAGAGACCGATAGCGCCACCAACGGGTAGACCTTCTCATGACAGCGGGGAATGTCCACCAATGAGCACACAGTGGTTGGAGGAGAAGGTGGGGAATGTCCACCAATGAGCACACAGTGGTTGGAGGAGAAGGTGGGGAATGTCCACCAATGAGCACACAGTGGTTGGAGGAGAAGACGGGGAATGTCCACCAATGAGCACACAGTGGATGGAGAAGAAGGCGGGGAATGTCCACCAATGAGCACACAGTGGTTGGAGAAGGCGGGGAATGTCCACCAATGAGCACACAGTGGTTGGAGGAAAAGGCGGGGAATGTCCACCAATGAGCACACAGTGGTTGGAGGAGAAGGCGGGGAATGTCCACCAATGAGCACACAGTGGATGGAGGAGAAGGCGGGGAAAGTCCACCAATGAGCACACAGCAGTTGGAGGAGAAGGTGGGGAATGTCCACCAATGAGCACACAGTGGTTGGAGGAGAAGGCAGGGAATGTACACCAATGAGCACACGATGGTTGGAGGAGAAGGCGGGGAATGTCCACCAATGAGCACACAGTGGTTGGAGGAGAAGGTGGGGAATGTCCACCAATGAGCACACAGTGGTTGGAGGAGAAGGCGGGGAATGTCCACCAATGAGCACACAGTGGATGGAGAAGAAGGCGGGGAATGTCCACCAATGAGCACACAGTGGTTGGAGAAGGCGGGGAATGTCCACCAATGAGCACACAGTGGTTGGAGGAAAAGGCGGGGAATGTCCACCAATGAGCACACAGTGGTTGGAGGGGAAGGCGGGGAATGTCCACCAATGAGCAGACAGTGGATGGAGGAGAAGGCGGGGAAAGTCCACCAATGAGCACACAGTGGTTGGAGGAGAAGGCGGGGAATGTCCACCAATGAGCACACAGCGGTTGGAGGAGAAGGCGGGGAATGTCCACCAATGAGCACACAGTGGTTGGAGGAGAAGGCGGGCAATGTCCACCAATGAGCACACAGTGGTTGGAGGAGAAGGCGGGCAATGTCCACCAATGAGCACACAGTGGTTGGAGGAGAAGGCGGGGAATGTCCACCAATGAGCACACAGTGGTTGGAGGAGAAGGCGGGCAATGTCCACCAATGAGCACACAGTGGATGGAGGAGAAGGCGGGGAATTTCCACTAATGAGCACACAGTGGATGGAGAAGAAGGCGGGGAATGTACACCAATGAGCACACGATGGTTGGAGGAGAAGGTGGGGAATGTCTACCAATGAGCACACAGTGATTGGAGGAGAAGGTGGGGAATGTCCACCAATGAGCACACAGTGGTTGGAGAAGGTGGGGAATGTCCACCAATGAGTACACAGTGGTGGCAGGAGAAGGTGGGGAATGTCCACCAATGAGGACACAGTGGTTGGAGAAGCCACTTCCTTACCCCCCATCCATACAGTTGCGGTTGCTGTGGCATCCACCCTCTGGCTGGTACTGGCACAGGCACTTTCCTTCATCTGTTGGAGTCTCTCCTCATTCTCACACTTTTCTCTGAACACACTGCTGCTTTCCTTCAAAAAGGCGACCAACTTCTCCTGCTTTTTCAATGCCTCTTCCAGAGACTTCAGCTTCAAGATTTCCCTTACTGTTTCCAGACTTACTGTGCAGGCAGGGCCGTCTTTAATTTTGATTGGGCCCTGGACAAACATTTTCTTGGGGCCCCCCTCCATTCTGAGACATACAAAAAATAGCAAATAGACTCAAAATCAGTTTACTGCAGCAGATCACGCAGCAATTGCAATTGTTTGCCAGAGGTTACAGCCTATCCTTACTGCTCACTGGCTGGTTTCTAGAGGTTACAACACATCATTTCTGCTTGCCGATTGGTTGCTAGAGGTTAATGTACATTATTAGCGCTCACTAATTGGTTGCTAGGGGTTACAGTACATCATTACCACTTACTGATTGCTTGCTAGAGATTAAAGCAGATCATTATTGTTCGCTGATTGGTTTCTAGAGGTTAATGCACATCATTACCTCTCACTGAGCAGTGAAGCAATCCCAAATAATTGACCAAGTAAAGGGGCACATTAATACACATACTGCAGGAGAGTGTCAGAGAGTGCAGACATACTACAGGAGACAATCAGAGACTGCGGACATACTGCAGGAGACAATCGGAGACTGCGGACAAACTGCAGGAGACAATCAGAGACTGCGGATATACTGCAGGAGACAATCAGAGACTGCGGACATACTGCAGGAGACAATCAGAGACTGTGGACATACTGCAGGAGACAATCAGAGACTGCGGACATACTGCAGGAGACAATCAGAGACTGCGGACATACTGCAGGAGACAATCAGAGACTGTGGACATACTGCAGGAGACAATCAGAGACTGCGGACATACTGCAGGAGACAATCAGAGACTGTGGACATACTGCAGGAGATTACCAGAGACTGCGGACCTACTACAGGAGACAATCAGAGACTACGGACATACTGCAGGAGACAATCAGAGACTACGGACATACTGCAGGAGACAATCAGAGACTGCGGACATACTGCAGGAGATGGTCAGAGATTGTGGACATACTGCAGGAGACAATCAGAGACTGCGGACATACTGCAGGAGATTACCAGAGACTGTGGACATACTGCAGGAGACAATCAGAGACTGTGGACATACTGCAGGAGACAATCAGAGACTGTGGACATACTGCAGGAGATTACCAGAGACTGCGGACATACTGCAGGAGACAATCAGAGACTGTCGACATACTGCAGGAGATTACCAGAGACTGCGGACATACTGCAGGAGACAATCAGAGACTGCGGACATACTGCAGGAGATTACCAGAGACTGCGGACATACTGCAGGAGACAATCAGAGACTGCGGACATACTGCAGGAGACAATCAGAGACTGTGGACATACTGCAGGAGACAATCAAAGACTGCGGACATACTGCAGGAGACAATCAGAGACTGCGGACATACTGCAGGAGACAATTAAAGACTACGGACATACTGCAGGAGATTACCAGAGACTGCGGACATACTGCAGGAGACAATCAGAGACTGTGGACATACTGCAGGAGACAATCAGAGACTACGGACATACTGCAGGAGACAATCAGAGACTGCGGACATATTGCAGGAGACAATCAGAGACTGCGGACATACTGCAGGAGATTACCAGAGACTGTGGACATACTGCAGGAGACAATCAGAGACTGTGGACATACTGCAGGAGACAATCAGAGACTGCGGACATACTGCAGGAGACAATCAGAGACTGCGGACATACTGCAGGAGATTACCAGAGACTGCGGACATACTGCAGGAGACAATCAGAGACTGCGAACATACTGCAGGAGACAATCAGAGACTGTGGACATACTGCAGGAGATTACCAGAGACTGCGGACATACTGCAGGAGACAATCAGAGACTGCGGACATACTGCAGGAGACAATCAGAGACTGCGGACATACTGCAGGAGACAATCAGAGACTGCGGACATACTGCAGGAGACAATCAGAGACTGTGGACATACTGCAGGAGACAATCAGAGACTGCGGACATACTGCAGGAGACAATCAGAGACTGTGGACATACTGCAGGAGACAATCAGAGACTGCGGACATACTGCAGGAGACAATCAGAGACTGCGGACATACTGCAGGAGACAATTAAAGACTGCGGACATACTGCAGGAGACAATCAGAGACTGCGGACCTACTGCAGGAGACAATCAGAGACTGCAGACATTATACAGGAGATGGTCAGAGAACTTTCAGCAATGAACAGCTTTACAGTTGAATAACACAGCTCAGGGTTTAAACATTCAGGCATTTTATGGGTGTAAGGACATACCTGGCCAGCCAAACTAACTACGTACATTCAGGTGTGTGGGCGGCGCTTCCACTCTCTGCTCCCACTACAACAGCCGGGAGCTCCACTGATGCTTTGTTGGGGGGCCCACGTCACCCGTGAATTGGGGCCCCGATGACAGCTTTGCAGAGCGCACAGAGGACACGGGAGGATGTATTCCCGCGCTAGCCAGCTGAGAGGGGCGGGGCCGGGAGCTCCACTGACGCTCTGACCCCGTCCACGTGCAGCTTGTGTACTCGGAATAGAGCGTCTGTAGTGAGAGCCAGTGATCGGAGTGGGAGTGTCATTGGAGCTCCCGGCCCCGCCCCCCGACCTCTGTATTCACCAGCCAGTATAGAGGGGCGGGGCCGGGAGCTCCACTGACGCTCCCACTCCGATCACTGGCTCTCGCTACAGATGTTCTTTTCCGAGTATACAGGCTGCACGTAGGCGGGGTCAGAGCATCAGTGGAGCTCCCGGCCCCGCCCCCTCTCAGCTGGCTAGCGCGGAATACATCCTCTGTGGGCTCTGCAAAGCTGTCATCGGGGCCCCAATTCACGGCTAGCGCAGGCCCCCCGACAAAGATTGGGCCCAGGGCAAGTGCCCCGTTTGCCCTGTGCTAAAGACGGCCCTGTGTGCAGGGATTTCTTTTTTCTGAGATCTTCTTTCTTGACAGCAAGTTTCTGTTCCGCCTTAGCAATGCGGCGAAGTCTGTTCACCACTTTATCCTGGAAGACTGGTAAGGACTCCTCTTGCACAGGGACAGGCCCAGGATCCATTGCAGCTTGAGCACATGGAGTAGGCCTCTGGAGAGCCTCCACCTTCGTCAACCCCCACCCACTGCATGGTGGTTGGGGAGAAGCCTGCAGGACAGGCCCAGGCTTGATGTTTCCTCCAAAGCGGAGTGAGCCAACAGCACCTTGCAAAACAGCACCACCTGGTGGAGAAGCTCCTCTGGTGCAGAGACTGATGTGAGTGTTCTCTATACAGCGCTGCGGTCAATGTCAGAGCTATATAAATGTATAATTATAATAGTGTGTGACTGCGGGGTAGGAGACATTAGTGTGTAAGCCCCTTTGGTGCAGGGGATGTGATTGGTTGGGAGATCTCTGGTAAATATGACACAATAAAGTAATAATCACATGAACTGTACACACTCCGGATCTGGCAGACACAGCAGAAAAATGAGGAAATATTTTTATTTTTTAATCATTTGATCAGAAGTGGAAGGTTCAGGTGAATTGATCTGGGCTCGGTAATCTCGCTGTATTTTATGGGTACAATCAGAGGTCACATGGGGAGATAATAAACATTCTGAGGACGATTATAATAATGATGATTGTGCAATCGCTGACCGCATTCTATACCTCCGGCAATGTCAGATTAGGACGGAGGAAGAGAAGTTATAGAATTATAAAATACAAATGATAAGATGATGCCCTCTCTCTCTCTCTCTCTCTATCAGTTGTACTTTGCAGGCCGCCTCTGAAGAGTTCAGAGACCAAACCCGTCCGTCTCCTTTTGTTGCACATTATATTTCTGTTTTTGTAGATTTTGCATTGGACGGTGTGAACCAATCGCTTGGCTCGCAGTTGAGGCACGTTTCTGCAAAGTAAAATGAAAAAGAAACATTAAAATAGGTGTCAGGAGGCGGCAGCAGCGCCTCCTGAATGCCTGTCAGCCGCTGCTATCCAGCACAGATCACTTTTCAGAGGGTGGTAAGCTTATCGCCTGTCTGAAACAAACCTGTACACAGGCAATACCAGCCATCTTTTCCTCAATGAATTCATCTATCACCCTGGACCAGAACTAGGGTTGCACCGATACCGAGTATTTGCACAAGTATCGGTACTTTCAGGCTCGGTTCTTTGAGCTGTCAGTGGGTCTCCCCTGTTGACAGCTGAAGTGGAAAAGAAGTCCGGTGATTGGAGCTGTGTGTTGAGTTATTTTGAGGGGACAGCAAATTTACACTGTTATACAAGCTGTACACTCACTACTTTACATTGAAGAAAAGATTTACACAAATGTCACTGAGGGGTGTACTTACTTTTATCAGATACTGTGTGTATATATATATATTAAAAAAATCACATTTAATTGAATACACATTTAAAATCCAAATATAACATGTAAAAGACTAATGTGGAGGAATTCATCACAAATGTGTGTCCTTGGAAAAAGGGTCTACGCGTTTCACGGATACGCTGCTTCTTCAAGATCCACAAGGATTTTTTTCATACACAGGAATACATTAAGTGATCATAAAAATACTTCCTCAGACACCACTGGGAAAAGAAAAATGCTTCCGCAATTATAAAGATGGTTTAAGTCGGTCACATATGCCTACCAGCCCACGGGAGATGACCCAAGGGCACCCAGCACCCAAAGGATATCTACAGTTGTGTTCATAAGTTTACATACCCTGGCAGAATTTATGATTTCTTGGCCGTATTTCAGAGAATATAAATGATAACACAAAAGCTTTTCTCTCACTCATGGTTAGTGTTTGGCTGAAGCCATTTATTATCAATCAACTGTGTTTACTCTTTTTAAAATCATAATCACAACAGAAACTACCCAAATGATCAAAAGTTTACATACCCCAGTTCTTAATACCGTGTATTGCCCCCTTTAACATCAATGACAGCTTGAAGTCTTTTGTGGTATTTGTGGATGAGGCTCTTTATCTTCTCAGATGGTTCCTCTTGGCACAAAGCCTCCAGTTCCTGTAAATTTTAGGGCTGTCTTGTATGAACGGCACGTTTGAGATCTCCCCAGAGGGGCTCAATGATATTGAGGTCAGGAGACTGAGATGACCCCTCCAGAACCTTCACTTTATTCTGCTGTAGCCAATGACAGGTGGACTTGGCCTTGTGTTTTGGATCATTGTCATGTTGGAATGTCCAAGTACCTCCCATGTGCAGCTTCCTGGCTGATGAATGAAATGTTCCTCCAGTATTTTTTGATAACCTACTGCATTCATCTTGCCAACAATTTTGACCAAATTTCCTGTGCCTTTGTAGCTCACACATCCCCCAAACATCAGCAATCCACCTCCATGTTTCACAGTAGGGATGGTGGACCTTTCATCATAGGTCTTGTTGACTTCTCTCCAAATGTAGCGTTTATGGTTGTGGCCAAAAAGCTCAATGTTGGTCTCATCACTCCAAATGACTTTGTGGCAGAAGGTTTGAGGCTTGTCTCTGTGCTGTTTGGCATATTGTAAACGGGATACTTTGTGACATTTGCGTAGTAATGACTTTCTTCTGGAGACTCCACCATGCAGCCCATCTTTCTTCAAGTGCCTCCTTATTGTGCATCTTGATACAGCCACACCACATGTTTTCAGAGAGTCCTGTATTTCACCTGAAGTTATTTGTGGGGTTTTCTTTGCATCCTGAACAATTTTCCTGGCAGTTGTGGCTGAAATTTTAGTTGGTCTACCTGACCGTTGGTTTGGTTTCAACAGAACCCCTCATTTTCCACTTCTTGATTAGAGTTTGAACACTGCTGATTGGCATTCTCAATTTCTTGGATATCTTTTTATATCCCTTTCCTGTTTTATTCAGTTCAACTACCTTTTCCCGCAGATCCTTTGACAATTCGTTTTGCTTTCCCCATAACTCAGAATCCAGAAACATCAGTGCAGCACTGGATGAAAGATGCAAGGGTCTGTCAGGAGTCCAGAAACTCATTGACCTTTTATACACACACACTAATTACAAGTAAACAGATCACAGGTGAGGATGGTTCCCTTTAATAGCCATTCAAACCCCTTTGTGTCACCTTGTGTGCATGTTATCAGGCCAAAATCACCAGGGTATGTAAACTTTTGATCAGGGTCATTTGGGTAGTTTCTGTTACCATTATGATATAAAAAGAGTAACACAGATGATTGATAATAAATGGCTTCAGCCAAACACTAACCATGAGTGAAAGAAAAGTTTTTGTGTTATTATTCATATTCTCTGAAAAATGGCCAAGAAATCCTAACTTCTGCCAGGGTATGTAAACTTATGAGCACAACTGTATATTTGTATAATGACCTGGCACAATGTTATGCAGTATGTGCGGCCCCCCGTATAGGAGTCTGTCTGACCCTGCACAGATATGTCAACGGCCAAGTCTTATAGGGAACTCACATATAAATGACTTGATAGTGGAAATGAAGACTTAGAGCATACAGTATATACACCCGCAGTCCAACCTCATATATAACCATACAGTATACCCACAAAGTGTTCTCAATACAGCGACCGGTGATAATACTATACACTGTCACTGTACTAATGACACTGGCTGGGAAGGGGTTAACATCTAGTGGTCAGCTGTGTGCCTAACAATGTGTAAATTTGATCTGGCTGTTTTTTCTCCCTGCTTTGCATGGAGAAGAAACAGCCAGATCCCTGTTCCTAATGACATAGAGTTCTGTGTTTTTGTAAACACAGAACTCTGTCTGTGATTGGCCACAGAGGATCAGCTGACTCCAACCAAAATCATTGGCTGAAATTAGCTGCTAAACTTGTGCCAAAGGTTCCGATCTGGTTAATATGTTGCTTATTATATTATCCAGTATAAACCATCAGTGATCTCAGAGACATTAACAGGAAAAGGATAATTCTATTACTATTTACTTTGTTGCATTTTATTCCTGTGTGTAATCTTTTATTTCTCTTTTATTCCTCATCCATTTTCTGGAAAAAAATAAGTAATAAAAAAATGACAAACAAACCACTTGACTTTGCCCTTCATGTCAGATGACAGATCTGTGTATGTTGTGTTCCTCTTCAATGAAAACCGACAATGACAATCCGGTGATATGTATTGTGTATGGCACCGCCGGAGGATCCGAATTTCAGAGAATGTTATAGATCCAATCTTTTCAGTAAGGGGGTCACATTTTACAACTTGCTATAAAATAGCTTCACTTCAGAATCCTCCCATCACATCAGAGGTCCTCCCATCACATCAGAGGTCCTCCCATCACATCAGAGGTCTCCTATCACATCAGAGGTCCCCCATCACATCAGAGGTCTCCTATCACATCAGAGGTCCCCCATCACATCAGAGGTCCCCCATCACATCAGAGGTCCCCCATCACATCAGAGGTCTCCCCATCACATCAGAGGTCCTCCCATCACATCAGAGGTCTCCTATCACATCAGAGGTCCTCCCATCACATCAGAGGTCTCCTATCACATCAGAGGTCCCCCATCACATCAGAGGTCTCCTATCACATCAGAGGTCCTCCCATCACATCAGAGGTCTTCCATCACATCAGAGGTCTCCCCATCACATCAGAGGTCCTCCCATCACATCAGAGGTCTCCTATCACATCAGAGGTCCCCCATCACATCAGAGGTCCCCCATCACATCAGAGGTCTCCTATCACATCAGAGGTCCTCCCATCACATCAGAGGTCTCCTATCACATCAGAGGTCCCCCATCACATCAGAGGTCTCCTATCACATCAGAGGTCCTCCCATCACATCAGAGGTCTTCCATCACATCAGAGGTCTCCCCATCACATCAGAGGTCCTCCCATCACATCAGAGGTCTCCCCATCACATCAGAGGTCTCCCCATCACATCAGAGGTCTCCCCATCACATATGAGGTCAGTCCATTACATCAGAGGTCTCCCCATCACATCAGAGGTCCCCCATCACATCAGAGGTCTCCTATCACATCAGAGGTCCCCCATCACATCAGAGGTCTCCTATCACATCAGAGGTCCCCCAACACATCAGAGGTCTCCTATCACATCAGAGGTCCTCCCATCACATCAGAGGTCTCCTATCACATCAGAGGTCCCCCATCACATCAGAGGTCTCCTATCACATCAGAGGTCCTCCCATCACATCAGAGGTCTTCCATCACATCAGAGGTCTCCCCATCACATCAGAGGTCCTCCCATCACATCAGAGGTCTCCCCATCACATCAGAGGTCTCCCCATCACATCAGAGGTCTCCCCATCACATATGAGGTCAGTCCATTACATCAGAGGTCTCCCCATCACATCAGAGGTCCCCCATCACATCAGAGGTCTCCTATCACATCAGAGGTCCCCCATCACATCAGAGGTCTCCTATCACATCAGAGGTCCCCCATCACATCAGAGGTCTCCTATCACATCAGAGGTCCTCCCATCACATCAGAGGTCTCCTATCACATCAGAGGTCCCCCATCACATCAGAGGTCTCCTATCACATCAGAGGTCCTCCCATCACATCAGAGGTCTTCCATCACATCAGAGGTCTCCCCATCACATCAGAGGTCCTCCCATCACATCAGAGGTCTCCCCATCACATCAGAGGTCTCCCCATCACATATGAGGTCAGTCCATTACATCAGAGGTCTCCCCATCACATCAGAGGTCCCCCATCACATCAGAGGTCTCCCCATCACATCAGAGGTCTCCCCATCACATCAGAGGTCCCCACCATCACATTAGAGGTTCCACATCACATCAGAGGTCTCCTCATCACATCAGAGGTCCTCCCATCACATCAGAGGTCTCCCCATCACATCAGAGGTCCCCACCATCACATCAGAGGTCCCCCATCACATCAGAGGTTCCCCATCACATCAGAGGTCCCCCATCACATCAGAGGTCTCCTCATCACATCAGAGGTCTCCTCATCACATCAGAGGTCTCCCCATCACATCAGAGGTTCCCCATCACATCAGAGGTCCCCCCATCACATCAGAGGTCCCCACCATCACATCAGAGGTTCCATATCACATCAGAGGTCCCCCATCACATCAGAGGTCCCCACCATCACATCAGAGGTTCCACATCACATCAGAGGTCCCCCATCACATCAGAGGTTCCCCATCACATCAGAGGTCCCCCATCACATCAGAGGTCTCCCCATCACATCAGAGGTTCCCCATCACATCAGAGGTCTTCCATCACATTAGAGGTCTCCCCGTCACATCAGAGGTCCCCACCATCACATCAGAGGTTCCACATCACGTCAGAGGTCCCCCATTACATCAGAGGTTCCCCATCACATCAGAGGTCCCCCCATCACATCAGAAGTCCTCCCATCACATCAGAGTTTCCCCATCACATCAGAGGTCCCCCATCACATCAGAGGTCTCCCCATCACATCAGAGGTCTCCCCATCACATCAGAGGTCTCCCCGTCACATCAGAGGTCTCCCCATCACATCTGAGGTCCTCCGATCACATCTGAGGTCTCCCCATCACATCTGAGGTCTTCCATCACATCAGAGGTCCTCCCTATCACATCAGAGGTCTCCCCATCACATCAGAGGTCTCCCGATCACATCTTCCATCACATCAGAGGTCCTCCCATCACATTGTAGGTCCTCCCATCACATCGGAGGTCCCCCATCACATCAGAGGTCTCCTATCACATCAGAGGTCCCCCAACACATCAGAGGTCTCCTATCACATCAGAGGTCCTCCCATCACATCAGAGGTCTCCTATCACATCAGAGGTCCCCCATCACATCAGAGGTCTCCTATCACATCAGAGGTCCTCCCATCACATCAGAGGTCTTCCATCACATCAGAGGTCTCCCCATCACATCAGAGGTCCTCCCATCACATCAGAGGTCTCCCCATCACATCAGAGGTCTCCCCATCACATCAGAGGTCTCCCCATCACATATGAGGTCAGTCCATTACATCAGAGGTCTCCCCATCACATCAGAGGTCCCCCATCACATCAGAGGTCTCCTATCACATCAGAGGTCCCCCATCACATCAGAGGTCTCCTATCACATCAGAGGTCCCCCATCACATCAGAGGTCTCCTATCACATCAGAGGTCCTCCCATCACATCAGAGGTCTCCTATCACATCAGAGGTCCCCCATCACATCAGAGGTCTCCTATCACATCAGAGGTCCTCCCATCACATCAGAGGTCTTCCATCACATCAGAGGTCTCCCCATCACATCAGAGGTCCTCCCATCACATCAGAGGTCTCCCCATCACATCAGAGGTCTCCCCATCACATATGAGGTCAGTCCATTACATCAGAGGTCTCCCCATCACATCAGAGGTCCCCCATCACATCAGAGGTCTCCCCATCACATCAGAGGTCTCCCCATCACATCAGAGGTCCCCACCATCACATTAGAGGTTCCACATCACATCAGAGGTCTCCTCATCACATCAGAGGTCCTCCCATCACATCAGAGGTCTCCCCATCACATCAGAGGTCCCCACCATCACATCAGAGGTCCCCCATCACATCAGAGGTTCCCCATCACATCAGAGGTCCCCCATCACATCAGAGGTCTCCTCATCACATCAGAGGTCTCCTCATCACATCAGAGGTCTCCCCATCACATCAGAGGTTCCCCATCACATCAGAGGTCCCCCCATCACATCAGAGGTCCCCACCATCACATCAGAGGTTCCATATCACATCAGAGGTCCCCCATCACATCAGAGGTCCCCACCATCACATCAGAGGTTCCACATCACATCAGAGGTCCCCCATCACATCAGAGGTTCCCCATCACATCAGAGGTCCCCCATCACATCAGAGGTCTCCCCATCACATCAGAGGTTCCCCATCACATCAGAGGTCTTCCATCACATTAGAGGTCTCCCCGTCACATCAGAGGTCCCCACCATCACATCAGAGGTTCCACATCACGTCAGAGGTCCCCCATTACATCAGAGGTTCCCCATCACATCAGAGGTCCCCCCATCACATCAGAAGTCCTCCCATCACATCAGAGTTTCCCCATCACATCAGAGGTCCCCCATCACATCAGAGGTCTCCCCATCACATCAGAGGTCTCCCCATCACATCAGAGGTCTCCCCGTCACATCAGAGGTCTCCCCATCACATCTGAGGTCCTCCGATCACATCTGAGGTCTCCCCATCACATCTGAGGTCTTCCATCACATCAGAGGTCCTCCCTATCACATCAGAGGTCTCCCCATCACATCAGAGGTCTCCCGATCACATCTTCCATCACATCAGAGGTCCTCCCATCACATTGTAGGTCCTCCCATCACATCGGAGGTCCCCCATCACATCAGAGGTTTCCCCATCACATCAGAGGTCCTCCCATCACATCAGAGGTCCCCCATCACATCAGAGGTTCCCCATCACATCAGAGGTCTCCCCATCACATCAGAGGTCCTCCCATCATATCAGAGGTCCTCCCATCACATCAGAGGTCTCCTCATCACATCAGAGGTCTCCCCATCACATCAGAGGTCCTCCCATCACATCAGAGGTCCTCCATCACATCAGAGGCCCCCCCATCACATCAGAGGTCCTCCATCACATCAGAGGTCCCCCCATCACATCAGAGGTCCTCCATCACATCAGAGGTCTCCCCATCACATCGGAGGTCCTCCATCACATCAGAGGTCCTCCCATCACATCAGAGGTCTCCCCATCACATCAGAGGTCCCCCATCACATCAGAGGTCCTCCATCACATCAGAGGTCTCCCATCACATCAGAGGTCTCCCCATCACATCAGAGGTCTCCCCATCACATATGAGGTCACTCCATTACATCAGAGGTCTCCCCATCACATCAGAGGTCCCCCATCACATCAGAGGTCCTCCCATCACATCAGAGGTTCCACATCACATCAGAGGTTCCACATCACATCAGAGGTCTCCCCATCACATCAGAGGTCTCCCCATCACATCAGAGGTCTCCCCATCACATCAGAGGTCTCCCCAACACATCAGAGGTCCTCCCATCACATCAGAGGTCCCCACCATCACATCAGAGGTTCCCCATCACATCAGAGGTCCCCCATCACATCAGAGGTCTCCTCATCACATCAGAGGTCTCCTCATCACATCAGAGGTCTCCTCATCACATCAGAGGTCTCCCCATCACATCAGAGGTTCCCCATCACATCAGAGGTCCCCCCATCACATCAGAGGTCCCCACCATCACATCAGAGGTTCCACATCACATCAGAGGTCCCCCATCACATCAGAGGTCCCCACCATCACATCAGAGGTTCCACATCACATCAGAGGTCCCCCATCACATCAGAGGTTCCCCATCACATCAGAGGTCCCCCATCACATCAGAGGTCTCCCCATCACATCAGAGGTTCCCCATCACATCAGAGGTCTTCCATCACATCAGAGGTCCCCCCATCACATCAGAAGTCCTCCCATCACATCAGAGTTTCCCCATCACATCAGAGGTCCCCCATCACATCAGAGGTCTCCCCATCACATCAGAGGTCTCCCCATCACAGCTGAGGTCCTCCCATCACATCTGAGGTCTCCCCATCACATCTGAGGTCTTCCATCACATCAGAGGTCCTCCCTATCACATCAGAGGTCTCCCCATCACATCAGAGGTCTCCCGATCACATCTTCCATCACATCAGAGGTCCTCCCATCACATCGTAGGTCCTCCCATCACATCGGAGGTCCCCCATCACATCAGAGGTTTCCCCATCACATCAGAGGTCCTCCCATCACATCGGAGGTCCCCCATCACATCAGAGGTCCTCCCATCACATCGGAGGTCCCCCATCACATCAGAGGTCTCCCCATCATATCAGAGCCCCCCCATTACATCAGAAATCCCCCCGCATCACATCAGCAGTCCCCCCATCACATCAGAAGTCCTCCCCATCACATCAGCAGTCCCCCTATCACATCAGAGGTCCTTCCCATCACATCAGAGGTCTCCCCATCACATCAGAAGTCCCCCATCACATCAGAGGTCTCCCAATCACATCAGAAGTCCCCCATCACATCAGAGGTCCCCCTATCACATCAGAGGTCCCCGCCATCACATCAGAAGTCCTCCCCATCATTTTAGAGGTTCCTCATCATATCAGAGTCCCCCATCACATCAGAAGTCCTCCCCATCATTTTAGAGGTTCCCCATTACATCAGCAGTCCCCCCATCACATCAGCAGTCCCCCCATCACATCAGAGGTCCCCGCCATCACATCAGTAGTCCTCCCAATCATTTTAGAGGTTCCCTATCACATCAGAGTCCCCCCATCACATCATAAGTCCTCCCCATCATATCAGAGGTTTCTCCAACACATCAGAGGTCCCCCATCACATCAGAAGGTCCCACATCACATCAGAGGTCTCCCATCATACCAGAGATCCCAGCCATCACATCAGAAGTCCTCCCATTACATCAAAGGTCCCCCCATCAAATCTGAGGTCCCCACCATCATATCAGAAGTCCTCCCCGTAACATCAGAGGTTCCCCATCACATCAGAAGTTCCCCATCACATCAGAGGTCCCCTCATCACATCAGAGGTCTTCCATCACATCAGAGGTCCCCCATCACATCAGAGGTCTTCCATCACATCAGAGGTCCCCCATCACATCAGAGGTCCCCCATCACATCAGAGGTCCCCCATCACATCAGAGGTCCCCCATCACATCAGAGGTCCCCCATCACATCAGAAGTCCCCCATCACATCAGAGGTCTTCCATCACATCAGAGGTCCCCCATCACATCAGAGTCCCCCCCCCCCCGTTACATCAGAGGTCCCCCATCATATCAGAAAGCCCTCATTACATCAGAGCCCCCTTCCATAAGAGTCCTCCCCTTTCACATCAGAGGTCCCCCATCACATCAGAAGTTCCCCCATCACATCAGGGTCTCCTTCCATAAGAGTCCTCCCCTTTTACATCAGAGGTTCCCCCCTTCCCCATCACATTAGAGTTTCTATGGCCTGGGTAAACTCCTTTAGTGGGCCTGGTGTGGCTCTTGGGCCATAATTTGGAGACCCCTGTTATAGGGAATGGTTGGTATGGTGGGCAGAGGGGCTACTCCCAGCTGTGTGTAATATGAGAAGGACATGAGGAAGATATGAGGAGAGATTAGAGGAACTGAATTTATTCCCTCTTGAGAAGAGGAGATTAAGGGGGGATATGATCACCATGTATAAATACATAAGGGGGGGATATGATCTCCATGTATAAATACATAAGGGGGGATATGATCTCCATGTATAAATACATAAGGGGGGATATGATCTCCATGTATAAATACATAAGGGGGGATATGATCTCCATGTATAAATACATAAGGGGGGATATGATCTCCATGTATAAATACATAAGGGGGGGATATGA
Organism: Lithobates septentrionalis; assembly: GCA_037952835.1. Taxonomy (NCBI): domain Eukaryota; kingdom Metazoa; phylum Chordata; class Amphibia; order Anura; family Ranidae; genus Lithobates; species Lithobates septentrionalis. The sequence continues at coordinate 248,339 of JBBDGP010004686.1, forward strand.
TCTCCATGTATAAATACATAAGGGGGGATATGATCACCATGTATAAATACATAAGGGGGGGATATGATCACCATGTATAAATACATAAGGGGGGATATGATCTCCATGTATAAATACATAAGGGGGGATATGATCTCCATGTATAAATACATAAGGGGGGATATGATCTCCATGTATAAATACATAAGGGGGGATATGATCTCCATGTATAAATACATAAGGGGGGATATGATCTCCATGTATAAATACATAAGGGGGGATATGATCTCCATGTATAAATACATAAGGGGGGGATATGATCTCCATGTATAAATACATAAGGGGGGATATGATCACCATGTATAAATACATAAGGGGGATATGATCTCCATGTATAAATACATAAGGGGGGATATGATCTCCATGTATAAATACATAAGGGGGGATATGATCACCATGTATAAATACATAAGGGGGGATATGATCTCCATGTATAAATACATAAAGGGGGATATAATCACCATGTATAAATACATAAGGGGGGATATGATCTCCATGTATAAATACATAAGGGGGGATATGATCACCATGTATAAATACATAAGGGGGGATATGATCTCCATGTATAAATACATAAGGGGGGATATGATATCCATGTATAAATACATAAGGGGGGATATGATCTCCATGTATAAATACATAAGGGGGGGGGGGGTATGATCTCCATGTATAAATACATAAGGGGGGATATGATCTCCATGTATAAATACATAAGGGGGGATATGATCTCCATGTATAAATATATAAGGGGGGATATGATCTCCATGTATAAATACATAAGGGGGGATATGATCTCCATGTATAAATACATAAGGGGGGATATGATCTCCATGTATAAATACATAAGGGGGGGATATGATCTCCATGTAAAAATATATAAGGAGGGATATGATCACCATGTATAAATACATAAGGGGGGCCCACATACATAGAAATGAAGGGTCTATAATTTTTATCATAGGTGTATTTTATATGATAGAGACAGAATATCAACCAAAGATCCAGAAAAAACACACAATACAAATGTTATAAATGGAGTAAAATAAGTATTTGATCCCCAACCAACAATAATTCTCCCCCCACAGACTGGCTACAGTAGGTCCTCATGTAGTATATATATGGAGTATATAGAGAGTGTATATAGTATATATGGGGGGTATATATGGAGTATATAGAGAGTGTATATAGTATATATGGGGGGTATATATGGAGTATATAGAGAGTGTATATAGTATATATGGGGGGTATATAGAGAGTGTATATAGTATATATGGGGGTATATATGGAGTATATAGAGAGTGTATATAGTATATATGGAGTATATAGAGAGTGTATATAGTATATATGGAGTATATAGAGAGTGTATATAGTATATATGAGGGGTATATATGGAGTATATAGAGAGTGTATATAGTATATATGGAGTATATAGAGAGTGTATATAGTATATATGGGGGGTATATAGAGAGTGTATATAGTATATATGGAGTATATAGAGAGTGTATATAGTATATATGGAGTATATAGAGGGTGTATATAGTATATATGGAGTATATAGAGAGTGTATATAGTATATATAGAGTGTATATAGTATATATGGAGTATATAGAGAGTGTATATAGTATATATGGGGGGTATATAGAGAGTGTATATAGTATATATGGAGTATATAGAGAGTGTATATAGTATATATGGGGGGTATATATGGAGTATATAGAGGGTGTATATAGTATATATGGAGTATATAGAGGGTGTATATAGTATATATGGGGGGTATATATGGAGTATATAGAGAGTGTATATAGTATATATGGGGGGTATATATGGAGTATACACAGACACTACAGTAGGGGCTCATGTGGTACACAGATTAGTCCTGTCAATGTAAGAAGGTTCTCCTAATGACAACTCGTTATGTGTATAAAAGACACCTGTCCACAGAATCTCTTCCCTCCAATCCTCACCATCATGGGGAAGACCAAAGATCTGTCAGAGGACGTCGGGGAGAAGATTGGAGACCTGCACAAGGCTGGAATGGGCTACAAGACCATCAGCACGAAGCTTGGTGAGAAGGAGACAAGTGTTGGAGCGATTATTCACAAATGGAAGAAATACAAAATAATCATCAATTGTCCTCAGTCTGGAGCTCCATGGAAGATTTCTCCTCATGGGGTGAGGATGGTCATGAGAAAAGTGAGGGATCCGCCCAGAACTACACGGGAGGAGCTTGTAAAGGATCTCAAGGCAGTTGGGACCTCAGTCACCAAACAAACCATTGGTACCACAATACACCACCATGGATTGAAATCCTGCAGCCCCCGCAAGACCCCTCCTCAGGAAGACACATGGAGAGGAACGTCTGAAGTCCACCAATCAACATCTAATGATTCAGAGAAGGAGAAAGTTCTGTGGTCAGATGAGACCAAAATTCAGATCTTTGGTATCAACTCGACTCGCCGTGTTTGGAGGAAGAAAAATGCTGACTATGACCCTAAGAACACCATCCCTACAGTCACATCATCCCTACAGTCACACATCATCCCTACAGTCACACATCATCCCTACAGTCACACATCATCCCTACAGTCACATCATCCCTACAGTCACATCATCCCTACAGTCACATCATCCCTACAGTCACACATCCCTACAGTCACATCATCCCTACAGTCACATCATCCCTACAGTCACATCATCCCTACAGTCACACATCATCCCTACAGTCACACATCATCCCTACAGTCACACATCATCCCTACAGTCACACACCATCCCTACAGTCACACATCATCCCTACAGTCACACACCATCCCTACAGTCACACATCATCCCTACAGTCACACACCATCCCTACAGTCACACACCATCCCTACAGTCACACATCATCCCTACAGTCACATCATCCCTACAGTCACATCATCCCTACAGTCACACATCATCCCTACAGTCACATCATCCCTACAGTCACACACCATCCCTACAGTCACACATCATCCCTACAGTCACATCATCCCTACAGTCACATCATCCCTACAGTCACACACCATCTCTACAGTCACACATCATCCCTACAGTCACATCATCCCTACAGTCACACACCATCCCTACAGTCACACCATCCCTACAGTCACACATCATCCCTACAGTCACACCATCCCTACAGTCACACATCATCCCTACAGTCACACATCATCCCTACAGTCACACCATCCCTACAGTCACACATCATCCCTACAGTCACACCATCCCTACAGTCACACATCATCCCTACAGTCACACACCATCCCTACAGTCACACACCATCCCTACAGTCACATCATCCCTACAGTCACACATCATCCCTACAGTCACACACCATCCCTACAGTCACACACCATCCCTACAGTCACATCATCCCTACAGTCACACATCATCCCTACAGTCACACACCATCCCTACAGTCACACACCATCCCTACAGTCACATCATCCCTACAGTCACATCATCCCTACAGACACACATCATCCCTACAGTCACACCATCCCTACAGTCACATCATCCCTACAGTCACACATCATCCCTACAGTCACACACCATCCCTACAGTCACATCATCCCTACAGTCACACATCATCCCTACAGTCACACCATCCCTACAGTCACACATCATCCCTACAGTCACACATCATCCCTACAGTCACACATCATCCCTACAGTCACACATCATCCCTACAGTCACACATCCTCCCTACAGTCACACATCATCCCTACTGTCACATCATCCCTACAGTCACACCATCCCTACAGTCACACACCATCCCTACAGTCACACATCATCCCTACAGTCACATCATCCCTACAGTCACATCATCCCTACAGTCACACATCATCCCTACAGTCACACACCATCCCTACAGTCACACATCATCCCTACAGTCACACACCATCCCTACAGTCACACATCATCCCTACAGTCACACATCATCCCTACAGTCACACACCATCCCTACAGTCACACACCATCCCTACAGTCACACATCATCCCTACAGTCACACACCATCCCTACAGTCACACATCATCCCTACAGTCACACATCATCCCTACAGTCACACATCATCCCTACAGTCACACACCATCACTACAGTCACACATCATCCCTACAGTCACACACCATCCCTACAGTCACACCATCCCTACAGTCACATCATCATCCCTACAGTCACACATCATCTCTACAGTCACTCATCATCCCTACAGTCACACACCATCCCTACAGTCACACATCATCCCTACAGTCACACATCATCCCTACAGTCACACCATCCCTACAGTCACACACCATCCCTACAGTCACATCATCCCTACAGTCACACATCATCCCTACAGTCACACCATCCCTACAGTCACACATCATCCCTACAGTCACACATCATCCCTACAGTCACACATCATCCCTACAGTCACACACCATCCCTACAGTCACACACCATCCCTACAGTCACACCATCCCTACAGTCACATCATCCCTACAGTCACACACCATCCCTACAGTCACATCATCCCTACAGTCACACATCATCCCTACAGTCACACCATCCCTACAGTCACACACCATCCCTACAGTCACACATCATCCCTACAGTCACACACCATCCCTACAGTCACACACCATCCCTACAGTCACACCATCCCTACAGTCACATCATCCCTACAGTCACACACCATCCCTACAGTCACATCATCCCTACAGTCACACATCATCCCTACAGTCACACATCATCCCTACAGTCACACACCATCCCTACAGTCACACACCATCCCTACAGTCACACCATCCCTACAGTCACATCATCCCTACAGTCACACACCATCCCTACAGTCACATCATCCCTACAGTCACACATCATCCCTACAGTCACACATCATCCCTACAGTCACACACCATCCCTACAGTCACACACCATCCCTACAGTCACACACCATCCCTACAGTCACACCATCCCTACAGTCACATCATCCCTACAGTCACACCATCCCTACAGTCACATCATCCCTACAGTCACACATCATCCCTACAGTCACACCATCAGTACAGTCACACATCATCCCTACAGTCACACATCATCCCTACAGTCACACATCATCCCTACAGTCACACATCATCCCTACAGTCACATATCATCCCTACAGTCACACATCATCCCTACAGTCACACACCATCCCTACAGTCACACACCATCCCTACAGTCACACATCATCCCTACAGTCACACCATCAGTACAGTCACACATCATCCCTACAGTCACACATCATCCCTACAGTCACACATCATCCCTACAGTCACATCATCCCTACAGTCACACATCATCCCTACAGTCACACACCATCCCTACAGTCACACATCATCCCTACAGTCACACATCATCCCTACAGTCACATCATCATCCCTACAGTCACACACCATCCCTACAGTCACACACCATCCCTACAGTCACACATCACCCCTACAGTCACACACCATCCCTACAGTCACACATCATCCCTACAGTCACATCATCCCTACAGTCACATCATCCCTACAGTCACATCATCATCCCTACAGTCACACACCATCCCTACAGTCACACACCATCCCTACAGTCACACACCATCCCTACAGTCACATCATCCCTACAGTCACACACCATCCTACAGTCACACCCCATCCCTACAGTCACACATCATCCCTACAGTCACACACCATCCCTACAGTCACACATCATCCCTACAGTCACACACCATCCCTACAGTCACACATCATCCCTACAGTCACACATCATCCCTACAGTCACACATCATCCCTACAGTCACACACCATCCCTACAGTCACACATCATCCCCACAGTCACACCCCATCCCTACAGTCACACATCATCCCTACAGTCACACATTATCCCTACAGTCACATCATCCCCACAGTCACACCCCATCCCTACAGTCACACATCATCCCTACAGTCACACATCATCCCTACAGTCACACATCATCCCTACAGTCACACACCATCCCTACAGTCACACATCATCCCTACAGTCACACCATCAGTACAGTCACACATCATCCCTACAGTCACACATCATCCCTACAGTCACACATCATCCCTACAGTCACATCATCCCTACATTCACACACCATCCCTACAGTCACACACCATCCCTACAGTCACACACCATCCCTACAGTCACACCATCCCTACAGTCACATCATCCCTACAGTCACACACCATCCCTACAGTCACACATCATCCCTACAGTCACACATCATCCCTACAGTCACACACCATCCCTACAGTCACACACCATCCCTACAGTCACACACCATCCCTACAGTCACACACCATCCCTACAGTCACACCATCCCTACAGTCACATCATCCCTACAGTCACACACCATCCCTACAGTCACATCATCCCTACAGTCACACATCATCCCTACAGTCACACCATCCCTACAGTCACACATCATCCCTACAGTCACACATCATCCCTACAGTCACACATCATCCCTACAGTCACACACCATCCCTACAGTCACACACCATCCCTACAGTCACACCATCCCTACAGTCACATCATCCCTACAGTCACACCATCCCTACAGTCACATCATCCCTACAGTCACACATCATCCCTACAGTCACACCATCAGTACAGTCACACATCATCCCTACAGTCACACATCATCCCTACAGTCACATCATCCCTACAGTCACACACCATCCCTACAGTCACACATCATCCCTACAGTCACACCATCAGTACAGTCACACATCATCCCTACAGTCACACATCATCCCTACAGTCACACATCATCCCTACAGTCACATCATCCCTACAGTCACACACCATCCCTACAGTCACACACCATCCCTACAGTCACACACCATCCCTACAGTCACACATCATCCCTACAGTCACATCATCATCCCTACAGTCACACACCATCCCTACAGTCACACACCATCCCTACAGTCACACATCACCCCTACAGTCACACACCATCCCTACAGTCACACATCATCCCTACAGTCACATCATCCCTACAGTCACATCATCATCCCTACAGTCACATCATCATCCCTACAGTCACACACCATCCCTACAGTCACATCATCCCTACAGTCACACACCATCCTACAGTCACACCCCATCCCTACAGTCACACATCATCCCTACAGTCACACACCATCCCTACAGTCACACATCATCCCTACAGTCACACATCATCCCTACAGTCACACACCATCCCTACAGTCACACATCATCCCTACAGTCACACATCATCCCTACAGTCACACATCATCCCTACAGTCACACATTATCCCTACAGTCACATCATCCCCACAGTCACACCCCATCCCTACAGTCACACATCATCCCTACAGTCACACATCATCCCTACAGTCACACATCATCCCTACAGTCACACACCATCCCTACAGTCACACATCATCCCTACAGTCACACCATCAGTACAGTCACACATCATCCCTACAGTCACACATCATCCCTACAGTCACACATCATCCCTACAGTCACATCATCCCTACATTCACACACCATCCCTACAGTCACACACCATCCCTACAGTCACACACCATCCCTACAGTCACACCATCCCTACAGTCACATCATCCCTACAGTCACACACCATCCCTACAGTCACACATCATCCCTACAGTCACACATCATCCCTACAGTCACACACCATCCCTACAGTCACACACCATCCCTACAGTCACACACCATCCCTACAGTCACACCATCCCTACAGTCACATCATCCCTACAGTCACACACCATCCCTACAGTCACATCATCCCTACAGTCACACATCATCCCTACAGTCACACCATCCCTACAGTCACACATCATCCCTACAGTCACACATCATCCCTACAGTCACACATCATCCCTACAGTCACACACCATCCCTACAGTCACACACCATCCCTACAGTCACACCATCCCTACAGTCACATCATCCCTACAGTCACACCATCCCTACAGTCACATCATCCCTACAGTCACACATCATCCCTACAGTCACACCATCAGTACAGTCACACATCATCCCTACAGTCACACATCATCCCTACAGTCACACATCATCCCTACAGTCACATCATCCCTACAGTCACACACCATCCCTACAGTCACACATCATCCCTACAGTCACACCATCAGTACAGTCACACATCATCCCTACAGTCACACATCATCCCTACAGTCACACATCATCCCTACAGTCACATCATCCCTACAGTCACATCATCCCTACAGTCACATCATCCCTACAGTCACATCATCATCCCTACAGTCACACACCATCCCTACAGTCACACACCATCCCTACAGTCACATCATCCCTACAGTCACACACCATCCTACAGTCACACCCCATCCCTACAGTCACACATCATCCCTACAGTCACACACCATCCCTACAGTCACACATCATCCCTACAGTCACACATCATCCCTACAGTCACACACCATCCCTACAGTCACACATCATCCCTACAGTCACACATCATCCCTACAGTCACACATCATCCCTACAGTCACACACCATCCCTACAGTCACACATCATCCCCACAGTCACACCCCATCCCTACAGTCACACATCATCCCTACAGTCACACATTATCCCTACAGTCACATCATCCCCACAGTCACACCCCATCCCTACAGTCACACATCATCCCTACAGTCACACATCATCCCTACAGTCACACATCATCCCTACAGTCACACATCATCCCTACAGTCACACACCATCCCTACAGTCACACACCATCCCTACAGTCACATCATCCCTACAGTCACACATCATCCCTACAGTCACATCATCCCCACAGTCACACCCCATCCCTACAGTCACACATCATCCCTACAGTCACACATCATCCCTACTGTCACACATCATCCCTACAGTCACACACCATCCCTATAGTCACACATCATCCCTACAGTCACACACCATCCCTACAGTCACACATCATCCCTACAGTCACACATCATCCCTACAGTCACACATCATCCCTACAGTCACACACCATCCCTACAGTCACATCATCCCTACAGTCACACACCATCCCTACAGTCACACACCATCCCTACAGTCACATCATCCCTACAGTCACACACCATCCCTACAGTCACACATCATCCCTACAGTCACACATCATCCCTACAGTCACACACCATCCCTACAGTCACACATCATCCCTACAGTCACACATCATCCCTACAGTCACACACCATCCCTACAGTCACATCATCCCTACAGTCACACACCATCCCTACAGTCACACACCATCCCTACAGTCACATCATCCCTACAGTCACACACCATCCCTACAGTCACACATCATCCCTACAGTCACACATCATCCCTACAGTCACACACCATCCCTACAGTCACACATCATCCCTACAGTCACACCCCATCCCTACAGTCACACACCATCCCTACAGTCACACATCATCCCTACAGTCACACACCATCCCTACAGTCACACATCATCCCTACAGTCACATCATCCCTACAGTCACACATCATCCCTACAGTCACACATCATTCCTACAGTCACACCCCATCCCTACAGTCACATCATCCCTACAGTCACACACCATCCCTACAGTCACATCATCCCTACAGTCACACACCATCCCTACAGTCACACACCATCCCTACAGTCACACATCATCCCTACAGTCACACCCCATCCCTACAGTCACATCATCCCTACAGTCACACACCATCCCTACAGTCACATCATCCCTACAGTCACACACCATCCCTACAGTCACACACCATCCCTACAGTCACACATCATCCCTACAGTCACACACCATCCCTACAGTCACACACCATCCCTACAGTCACATCATCCCTACAGTCACACACCATCCCTACAGTCACATCATCCCTACAGTCACACACCATCCCTACAGTCACACATCATCCCTACAGTCACACATCATCCCTACAGTCACACATCATCCCTACAGTCACACCCCATCCCTACAGTCACACACCATCCCTACAGTCACACATCATCCCTACAGTCACACACCATCCCTACAGTCACATCATCATCCCTACAGTCACACATCATCCCTACAGTCACACACCATCCCTACAGTCACACATCCTCCCTACAGTCACACACCATCCCTACAGTCACACACCATCCTACAGTCACATCATCCCTACAGTCACACACCATCCCTACAGTCACACATCATCCCTACAGTCACATCATCCCTACAGTCACACACCATCCCTACAGTCACGCATCCTCCCTACAGTCACACACCATCCCTACAGTCACATCATCATCCCTACAGTCACATCATCATCCCTACAGTCACATCATCCCTACAGTCACACACCATCCCTACAGTCACACACCATCCCTTCAGTCACACATCATCCCTACAGTCACATCATCCCTACAGTCACATCATCCCTACAGTCACATCATCCCTACAGTCACATCATCCCTACAGTCACACCCCATCCCTACAGTCACATCATCATCCCTACAGTCACATCATCATCCCTACAGTCACATCATCCCTACAGTCACACACCATCCCTACAGTCACACACCATCCCTACAGTCACACATCATCCCTACAGTCACATCATCCCTACAGTCACATCATCCCTACAGTCACATCATCCCTACAGTCACACCCCATCCCTACAGTCACACATCATCCCTACAGTCACACACCATCCCTACAGTCACACATCATCCCTACAGTCACACACCATCCCTACAGTCACACATCATCCCTACAGTCACACATCCTCCCTACAGTCACACACCATCCCTACAGTCAGACATCATCCCTACAGTCACACATCATCCCTACAGTCACACATCATCCCTACAGTCACACACCATCCCTACAGTCACACCATCCCTACAGTCACACATCATCCCTACAGTCACACACCATCCCTACAGTCACACATCATCCCTACAGTCACACCATCCCTACAGTCACACATCATCCCTACAGTCACACACCATCCCTACAGTCACATCATCCCTACAGTCACACACCATCCCTACAGTCACACATCATCCATACAGTCACATCATCCCTACAGTCACACATCATCCCTACAGTCACACACCATCCCTACAGTCACAAACCATCCCTACAGTCACATCATCCCTACAGTCACACATCATCCCTACAGTCACATCATCCCTACAGTCACACACCATCCCTACAGTCACACATCATCCCTACAATCACACACCATCCCTACAGTCACACATCATCCCTACAGTCACATCATCCCTACAGTCACACATCATCCCTACAGTCACATCATCCCTACAGTCACACACCATCCCTACAGTCACATCATCCCTACAGTCACACACCATCCCTACAGTCACACATCATCCCTACAGTCACATCATCCCTACAGTCACACATCATCCCTACAGTCACACACCATCCCTACAGTCACACACCATCCCTACAGTCACATCATCCCTACAGTCACACACCATCCCTACAGTCACACATCATCCCTACAGTCACATCATCCCTACAGTCACACACCATCCCTACAGTCACACATCCTCCCTACAGTCACACACCATCCCTACAGTCACATCATCATCCCTACAGTCACATCATCCCTACAGTCACACATCATCCCTACAGTCACATCATCCCTAAAGTCACACATCATCCCTACAGACACACACCATCCCTACAGTCACACACCATCCCTACAGTCACATCATCCCTACAGTCACACACCATCCCTACAGCCACACACCATCCCTACAGTCACATCATCCCTACAGTCACACACCATCCCTACAGTCACACATCCTCCCTACAGTCACACACCATCCCTACAGTCACATCATCCCTACAGTCACACATCATCCCTACAGTCACACATCATCCCTACAGTCACACACCATCCCTACAGTCACACATCATCCCTACAGTCACACATCATCCCTACAGTCACACATCATCCCTACAGTCACACACCATCCCTACAGTCACACACCATCCCTACAGTCACATCATCATCCCTACAGTCACACATCATCCCTACAGTCACATCATCATCCCTACAGTCACACACCATCCCTACAGTCACACATCATCCCTACAGTCACATCATCCCTACAGTCACACACCATCCCTACAGTCACACATCATCCCTACAGTCACATCATCCCTACAGTCACACATCCTCCCTACAGTCACACACCATCCCTACAGTCACACACCATCCCTACAGTCACATCATCCCTACAGTCACACACCATCCCTACAGTCACACATCATCCCTACAGTCACATCATCCCTACAGTCACACACCATCCCTACAGTCACGCATCCTCCCTACAGTCACACACCATCCCTACAGTCACATCATCATCCCTACAGTCACATCATCATCCCTACAGTCACACATCATCCCTACAGTCACATCATCCCTACAGTCACACATCATCCCTACAGTCACATCATCCCTACAGTCACACACCATCCCTACAGTCACATCATCCCTACAGTCACACACCATCCCTACAGTCACACATCATCCCTACAGTCACATCATCCCTACAGTCACCTACACACATCATCCCTACAGTCACACACCATCCCTACAGTCACATCATCCCTACAGTCACACACCATCCCTACAGTCACACATCATCCCTACAGTCACATCATCCCTACAGTCACACACCATCCCTACAGTCACACATCCTCCCTACAGTCACACACCATCCCTACAGTCACATCATCATCCCTACAGTCACATCATCCCTACAGTCACACACCATCCCTACAGTCACACATCATCCCTACAGTCACATCATCCCTACAGTCACACATCATCCCTACAGTCACACACCATCCCTACAGTCACACACCATTCCTACAGTCACATCATCCCTACAGTCACACACCATCCCTACAGTCACACATCATCCCTACAGTCACATCATCCCTACAGTCACACACCATCCCTACAGTCACACATCCTCCCTACAGTCACACACCATCCCTACAGTCACATCATCATCCCTACAGTCACATCATCCCTACAGTCACACATCATCCCTACAGTCACATCATCCCTAAAGTCACACATCATCCCTACAGACACACACCATCCCTACAGTCACACACCATCCCTACAGACACACACCATCCCTACAGTCACACCCCATCCCTACAGTCACATCATCCCTACAGTCACACACCATCCCTACAGTCACATCATCCCTACAGTCACACACCATCCCTACAGTCACACACCATCCCTACAGTCACACATCATCCCTACAGTCACACACCATCCCTACAGTCACATCATCCCTACAGTCACACACCATCCCTACAGTCACATCATCCCTACAGTCACACACCATCCCTACAGTCACACACCATCCCTACAGTCACATCATCCCTACAGTCACACCCCATCCCTACAGTCACACCCCATCCCTACAGTCACACACCATCCCTACAGTCACACACCATCCCTACAGTCACATCATCCCTACAGTCACACACCATCCCTACAGTCACATCATCCCTACAGTCACACACCATCCCTACAGTCACACATCATCCCTACAGTCACACATCATCCCTACAGTCACACATCATCCCTACAGTCACACCCCATCCCTACAGTCACACACCATCCCTACAGTCACACATCATCCCTACAGTCACACACCATCCCTACAGTCACATCATCATCCCTACAGTCACACATCATCCCTACAGTCACACACCATCCCTACAGTCACACATCCTCCCTACAGTCACACACCATCCCTACAGTCACACACCATCCTACAGTCACATCATCCCTACAGTCACACACCATCCCTACAGTCACACATCATCCCTACAGTCACATCATCCCTACAGTCACACACCATCCCTACAGTCACGCATCCTCCCTACAGTCACACACCATCCCTACAGTCACATCATCATCCCTACAGTCACATCATCATCCCTACAGTCACATCATCCCTACAGTCACACACCATCCCTACAGTCACACACCATCCCTTCAGTCACACATCATCCCTACAGTCACATCATCCCTACAGTCACATCATCCCTACAGTCACATCATCCCTACAGTCACATCATCCCTACAGTCACACCCCATCCCTACAGTCACATCATCATCCCTACAGTCACATCATCATCCCTACAGTCACATCATCCCTACAGTCACACACCATCCCTACAGTCACACACCATCCCTACAGTCACACATCATCCCTACAGTCACATCATCCCTACAGTCACATCATCCCTACAGTCACATCATCCCTACAGTCACACCCATCCCTACAGTCACACATCATCCCTACAGTCACAACATCCCTACAGTCACACATCATCCCTACAGTCACACACCATCCCTACAGTCACACATCATCCCTACAGTCACACATCCTCCCTACAGTCACACA